>MBAC02006551.1:0-15111 GCA_001712635.2 Nothophytophthora sp. Chile5
GGCGTCGAGAGCGACCAGGAGATCGTGAGTCTGGTCGGCAGCGAGCCGGACGTGTGCGACGCGCTCACGGCGTCGTTCGAAGAGGCCTCGGACCTCAAGGTCTTCACGCAGCAGCAGGCGCTCGAGTTCATTGGCTCCAAGATGAACGCGCTCACCAAGATGGGCGCGATGGGCGGTCGCCATCGCGGCGGACGACCACAGCAGGACCGGAACTTGGCCGACGCTGCTCGCTCGGCCCTGGCCAACCTCGTGTTGAACCACGTGCCGTGCGAGGACTTCAACTTCCGCCTGAAATGCATCTACGTGGCGCACATTGTGCGTCGGATCCTCTTCACGGACAAGGATCGGACGCGGCTGGACGACAAGGATTACTACGGCAACAAGCGGCTGGAACTGGCCGGGCAACTGCTGTCGCTGCTGTTCGAAGATCTGTTCAAGCGGTTCAACAGCGACCTCAAGCGCCAGGCCGACATGGTGCTGAGCAAACCCAATCGTGCGTCGGTGTTTGACATCCTCAAGTGCGTGCGCACAGACACCATCACGCAGGGCTTCTACCACGCCTTGTCCACGGGCAATTGGACGCTCAAGCGCTTCCGCATGGACCGCGCGGGCGTCACACACGTGCTCTCCCGCCTGTCCTACATGTCGGCGTTGGGGATGATGACGCGCATCTCGTCGCAATTCGAGAAGACGCGCAAGGTCTCCGGTCCTCGTTCGCTGCAGCCGTCGCAGTGGGGGATGCTGTGTCCAGCCGACACGCCCGAGGGCGAAGCCTGTGGACTGGTGAAGAACTTGGCGCTGCTGTGCCACGTGACGTCGGACGAAGAGCCTGCGCCCATCAAGCGGTTGTGCTTTGACTTGGGCGTGACGGACGTGTCGCTGAGCTCCGGAGAGGAGATCAACCACGCCTCCAACTACCTGGTGATGCTCAACGGCGTGATCATCGGCACGCACGTGAACCCGCGGGCGTTCGTGACGCGCTTGCGTCGCATTCGACGCGCCGGCCTCATCGGAGAGTTCGTGTCGGTCATGATCCACGACGTGCAACGCGTGGTGTACATCGCCTCGGACGGCGGCCGCGTGTGTCGCCCGCTGCTGCTCATTGACCCAGCGACCCACCGGACGCGACTCACGCAACGACACCTGGACGAGCTCCGCGCCGGCGTGCGGGACCTCAGCAGCCTCATCGTCGAAGGCTGCGTGGAGTACGTGGACGTGAACGAGGAGAACAATTGCCTGGTGGCGCTGCATGAGAGCGAGATCGGAGACCGCACGACCCACTTGGAGATCGACCCGGTGACCATCTTGGGGGTTGTTTCCGGGCTCATCCCGTACCCGCACCACAACCAGTCGCCGCGAAACACGTATCAGTGTGCCATGGGCAAGCAGGCGATCGGCACGATCGCTATGAACCAGTACGAGCGCATTGACACGCTGCTGTACACTATGGTGTACCCGCAGATGCCGATGGTCAAGACCCGCGTGTTGGACCTCATCAACTTCGACCATGTGCCTGCGGGCCAGAACGCCATCGTGGCGGTCATGAGTTACTCTGGCTACGACATTGAAGACGCCATCGTACTCAACAAGGCGTCGTTAGACCGTGGTTTCGGACGCTGCATGGTGTTCAAGAAGTACCAGACCATGATCAAGAAGTATGCGAACGGGTCGTACGACCGCATCGTGGGGCCCCCGGACTTCGACAGCCTTGCGGCGGCAGGCGGCGGTGGCTTGGGCTTCCGCAATGCCAAATACTCGTCGTTGGACGCCGATGGCATCAGCCGCGTGGGCGGCATCGTGCAGAACGGCGCCATCATGATCAACAAGGAGCAGCCCACGCAGTTCAACGACTCGGTGGATGGCCGCGACCCGCTGGACGTGACGTACTCGCCGTCCCCGACGTCGTACAAAGGCCCGATCCCGGCCTACGTGGACAAGGTGCTGCTCACGTCCTCGGAGGCGAACCACTTCTTGGTGAAGGTGCTCATCCGCCAGACGCGGCGGCCGGAGATCGGCGACAAGTTCAGTAGTCGCCACGGCCAGAAGGGCGTGTGCGGTACCATCCGCAACCAGGAAGACATGCCGTTCAACGACCAGGGCGTGTGTCCGGACCTGATCATGAACCCGCACGGGTTCCCCAGTCGCATGACGGTGGGCAAGATGATCGAGCTGATCGCGGGTAAGGCCGGCGTGCTCACGGGACGTCGCGCGTACGGCACAGCCTTCGGGGAGAAGTACGGCTCGGCCGACCACGTGCTGGACTGCTCGCGGGAGCTGGTGCGCAACGGCTTCAACTACGCCGGCAAGGACTACCTCACGTCGGGCATCACAGGCGAGGCCATCCAGTGCTACATCTTCATGGGCCCCATCTACTACCAGAAGCTCAAGCACATGGTCATGGACAAGATGCACGCGCGTGCCCGAGGACCTCGCGCCGTGCTCACCCGGCAGCCGACGGAGGGGCGATCGCGCGACGGCGGCCTGCGACTCGGCGAGATGGAGCGCGATTGTCTCATCGGCTACGGCGCCAGCATGCTGCTCATGGAGCGGCTCATGCTGTCCAGCGACGCGTTCAGTGCCGACGTGTGCCAGGGCTGCCGCATGCTGGGCTACGAAGGCTGGTGCCAGCACTGCAAGTCCGAGGAGAAGGTGGTGAGCATCCGCATCCCGTACGCCTGCAAGCTGCTCTTCCAGGAGCTCCAGGCCATGAACATCGTGCCGCGACTCACACTCAAGGAGTACTAAGGTCGTCGGGCTTGCAACAAGTTCCTGGGGAAAGAAGTGCCTGCTTCTCTGGCTTCTGGCATCGTTCAGGAACAGGTCCGCGTAGCGTTGGCTCCTGCTTTAAGCAGGCTTAAGCAGGCACTAACGTTGGCAGCTTCGAGTGTATCATCCAGCGGTCGTGCCCTTTCAAAGCCGCCTGTCCTTCCCACCGAGACAGACTTGACTGACTGTCGTTGCTAGCTCCTGCTGCTCGGCTGCTGTCACAGTCCACGCCTCCGGCTCCTGGTGGCCTCGACCTGTGAACTGGAAGGGCGAGGAATCCATTAGTCACCGTTTCGCTACGTCAACGTGAGGTGCCGCACTAGCGAACTGGACTCTCGCACGAGCCTCCTCTGGGCACAGCCCCAGCGGTTCGAGGCCTTGGCGGTAAGCACTTCGATGGAACTGCTCGGGAACACGCACACACACACGCAAGAACGTGCTGCTGTTGCTGACATTACGCTGACGTTTTCTTCCACGTTCGCTAGTGTATCGGCAAGCCACATTGCATCACGCCAAGGGCGAAAGGAAGAAGAGGCTCAGAAAGAGTCGTAGATGGCGAAACGGCAGGGCCCGAAGGGCCAGAACATGCTCACCGCTTCGCACCTGGGGCTCTTTCTAGATACCAACCAGGTTGACTCTCCCTGCAACGTGATGGCAAGTCTCTGGGCTAGCCTTACAGCGACGACGGCTGCTCATAATCCATTCCACGCGGTCGATCCGACCCCGACGTGTCACCGCTCCACCGATTCACCGCCAATGTCGCCGCTTCCAGTTCGTTTTCGTCTGCCGCTGCTGCTCGCTTGTGTTGCCCTGCTAGTCGCAGCGAGCGAGCTCCCTACGGTCGAGGCAACGTGTGCTGGTCCACGGGCTCGCCAGTCGTGGGGCGCTCTGGCCAGTAAGGACAAGACGCTGTATCGAGATGCGATCAGCGCAGCGATGGCAACGGGTAACCACGCGTTGTTCACGGAGGTGGTCGCGGATCTGGCGTCGTTCAACGAGGCCTATCGCACCTGCGCCACGATCTTTTGGCACCGTCGCTTCCTCCTCGCGTACGAGAACATGCTGCGAAGTCTGGAGCCGCGCTTTGAATGCGTCACGATCCCGTATTGGGACTCGTTCACCGACTACGTCAGTGCGATTGCCGATAACACAAGCTCCCTCCAGTCCAAATCTCTGTTTTTAACCGAGTTTGGAGGCTCTCAAGGCCCCGCAGTGTCCACGTCGATCGACGGGATCGACGTCACAGGCAACTGTGTAGCTGGATCCTCATCGCCTTACGCGAACTTCACGAGTTTCTGCCAGAGTTCCAGTCCAGGGAACGACTCCTGTCTGGGCTGTGTTCCTCGCGGATCCTGGCTCGCCAAGAAGTTCCCCTCCGGCTTCGGGTACGCTACCTTGGCGCGGTATCTGAGCATCCCGGCCGGCTTCTCCTGGTTTAGCCAGAGCGTCCACTATGGCATGACCTACCCGATGTACGGCGCCATGGCGGGAGCCATCGCCACCTACGCGACTGCAGCCGAGCCGATGTTCTACAACTTCCAGTACGTCTCCGGCCTCCTTTGTGTCTTGTTTCGTGGCTGCCTGTCGATCTTCTAACCTGTTGATTGTGCTGTCTAGTGCCACCGTTGACATGGTTCACCAGCTCTACTTCGACTGCCAAATCAACCGCACCCTGACCACCGCCGAGAAGCAGTCGCCCTACTCCAAGTTCACCTACCAGAGGTGCGGCCAGACGCAAGCCGATCTGCCCGCCTGTCCGTCCATGACTTCCAATATGACCATGTACTGGCAAGCTGGATCGGCCGAGCGGATTCGCGTTGAAGACCACCCGCGCTTGAGGCCGTTCTTTTCGAACTTGCCAACCCAATACTGGAACTATGCGAGCACCTACGACCTCGGGGACAACGCGTACAGCTACGAGGCCGACAACCTCTTTCGTCTGTTGACAGACGCCGGTCTTTCGTGCTCGAATGGCCACACTCGGCGCCGCCTTGAGAGGTTCGTGGAAGTCCCCGTGACGGAGAGCAAGCGCACCAAGAACGTGGCCAAGACCTTCAATCTGTTCCGCGATATCTATAAGGCCGCCGACGATCAATCCGCTTCGAATCAAGAGGCGCTGGACCAGGTCGAGCTCACGGAGTGCGCCTACTATGCCGATCAGTTCGGGGCTGTGGAAGATTTGAGCCCCGAACTCCGCGCGACCTTCAACATCCCGCCCTCCGTGCACCCGCCGTGCTATAACCAACTCGCTGCACTTCATTCGGGACGGAAGAGCATTCGGGTTCCCAATTGGAAGGGCAAGTACGACTACCACATGAAAATGAGCGACGCACAGCTCTCGACCGACGGTCAGGTCGCCATTTCGGACGGGGAGACCATGGAGGCAGCAACGTAGCCGAACACTTGAGCATGAGTGGTAAGCTTAGTACAATGTGCTAGTTTTTATACAGATTTTCTATCATACATTTTGTTTTTGAGCGAGATAACGATACTGTGCAATAAGATACTTCTTTTGACCCCAGGTTGAAGGTGAAATGTTTAACGACCAGCGACCTAAGCCGGTTGGTGGCGGCGGTAATAGCTGACCACAGGTTCGGCATCGCCAGCGCTGTGCAAGCTTGGCATGTATGGCACGCCGGATGTCGGACAACCAACCACGTGCCCACTGAACGACGGAGCAGCTGCGTGCCTTGCGATAGCGCTGGACGATGGGGTTCACATGAACCCAAATCTGGTGGCGACGTGTGCCCCAGCAATGGGTTAATGGCGGTCGTCAGGTGGCTGCGACTGTATTTACCAGAGCACTAACACCGACTGCGCAAGTCCAGTGTCCAAACGAGAAGCAGGAGCCCGACCTTCGCATCTGGAATGCGAGGACGCTGCCACAGCTAAAATCAGCGACTCTTGGGTCCGCGACGGAGAAGCGACGGCAGGTTCCAGCCACCATAGGCCGAGCGAGCGCATGTCTCCTGCAGCACGAATGGCGCTCCGACTCTCTCAGGAAACATGGTGAGAAGTGCTGGACTACAACCTCTACAACGCGTCCACTGGCTCAACTTGCGTGGCGACAGAAAGCTGTCACCGATAAAGACGGCAAACAAGCACTGACTACTGTGCTTTATGGCCCCAACGCGTCAAAGATAAGATTTATTAAAACCGTCGAGTCTGAATAGGAGCTGCCCCACCGCACCTGCGTAGAATACGCATTCCGCCATCGCAACTGAGGACGCGGCAGTGATGAGAGCGGTCTGGAACCTCAGTCGGGGCTTAGTTACCAGGGAGTCAGTCAGTCGAGCTGGTCTTGACACCGGGTTGGCCACGTTTCAACTCGCCGCAACTCGCCTCTCGATCCTCGTGTCCATTACCAACTTAGAACAACAGAAGAACAGTGCAATTATCGTGCCCCCTCCATCTTTGCACGCGACGAGCGACGCACACTCTATAGGACTCGACTGAACACACGACCTGCTCTTCAAATCCCCGATGGTCCAGGCTCCAAAGGGCGGTAGGAGACGTGGAGTGGCTCGAAAGGAACTCATTTTGCATTCCTGACCTTGGATCGCACTGCTTTCACGCGCCCAACTCGATGGTTGCCTCACCCTGAGGCGAACCTCAGCTTTCATCTCTTCGAGCTTGGCAAGGCTTTCCTCTTCGTTGTATCGAGACCTCCCCGCCTCTTTTAGGCTTCCAGCACTGTCGAGGCGCCTTCCCAGCATGCTCCTTCGTGAATTTCTTCCGAGTTTTTTTTTCTCTGCGTTTCTGGTAAAGCCGTGCTAATTCTTCTACGGTTTTCGTCGCACGTGCATGACCGGTGAGTAGCACCCGTGACTGGAGGCGATCCACTGGCCGCCCAGAGATTGGCGTGGCCTGTCTTCCAGCTTCATTTGCGAACATCATGAGAACTCACCAAGCTGTTCCGAAGTCTCGAGTGCTCACCTTCCTGCTGGGTGTTGCCCTGTTCCTGGCACTCAGTGACTACTCCAGGGTCAACGCTCAAACCACGTGCGGCCCCCGAGTCCGCCGCTCCTGGGACGACCTTTCCGCGGCCGACAAAAAGCTCTACCACAATGCCATCACCGCCGCCATGGCCGGCGGCTACCACGCGCTCTTCACGGAGGTGCACTCGGATCTGCCGTCATTTAGCGAGGCCCACGGCACCTGCGGCATGATCTACTGGCACCGCCGCTATCTGCTCGCGTACGAAGACATGCTCCGCAGCCTGGACCCGAAATTCGCGTGTATCACGATCCCGTATTGGGATTACTTCGCCGACTACGCCAAGTTCCTATCGCTGACGTGCACGTCGTTCCAGAGCTGTTCCACTCTGCTCAACGATTTTGGAGGCAGCAGTGGTAGTGCAGTGTCGCTGTTGATCAACGGGTTCGTGGTCAACGGCTACTGTGTGAACGGTCTTGCGTCACCATACGCGAACTACACGACCTTCTGTGAGAAATCGACCATGAGCGGCTCAAGTTGCTCGGGCTGTATCCCTCGAGGCTCCTGGTCCACGACAGACTTCCCGTCGGGCTTTTGCTACTCCACACTCACGAAATACCTCAGTCTTCAGTATGGCTACTCCTGGTTCAGTGGCAACATCCACTTTGGTTTGCACCAGTCAATTCACAACGCAGCTGGCGGTGCCATGGCGTCCTACGCCACAACCGCAGACCCCATCTTCTACAACCACCAGTAAGTCACCAATCTGCTCTTGAGTTTCCCTCCTTTGTGCTTGACCGTGTTGACTGACTGATTGTGGATGCCTTACGTTCTCCAGCGCGACCGTCGACTTGATCCAGCAGCTTTACTTCAACTGTCAGATTGGACGCACTCTGACTGACACCGAGAAGATGACCGGCTCGTACTCCTTCCAGAGCTGTGCAGTCACCAATTACGGCTACACATCTCCGACATCAGGGTCGACCATGACCATGTACTGGAATGGCGTTGGCGGGACCCGCACTCCGGTGGAAAGCCACCCGATCCTGAAGAAGTTCTTTCAGTACCAACCCAAGGAATATTGGCGTTACGTGGACGCCACCGACATGGGCAACTACTCGTACACGTACGCGGCCGACACGCTCTTCAATTTGCTGCAAAACGAAGGACTCTCGTGCCCCAAGAGCCACACGAGAAGCCTATTCGAAGCGAACTTCGTGGATGTGCCGGTCACAGCCGACGCCAAGACGAAGGCCATCGGGCGGAGCTACAACCTGTTCCAGGACGTGTACGGCTCGGCTCTCGCGAACGTCAGCACGCGGTCCGACGCGCTGGATCAAGGCGAGATCTTGGACTGCCTTTGGTACAACGACACCTTCGGTGTGGACGATTTGACGCCCGAGTTCCGCGCGAATTGGAATCTGCCGAGCACCATGCATACCCTGTGTTACAACCGCGTGCAGGACATCAAGACTGGTCGGAAACGCGTGAGTGTGGCCAATTGGAAGGACAAGTACCGCTTCCACTATATCACTATGACCGACGCGCAATTGGCGACAGCCTCCGAGCTGGACAGCTCCGTCACAGTGGCCACCTCCAGCCCTACGACTAGTACTACCGCTCCCGCGACCACTACGACGGACGCTACCACGCCCATACCCACTACTACCGCTCCCGCGACCACTACGACAGACACTTCCACCCCAGTAGGCACCGTCGTCCCTCCGAGTTAGTCCAGCACAAGTGACAGTTTCTTCGCAACACGCGATTGATCAATCTCTATCGACAGTTCTGGTGCCCAAGCACGTCGACGATTCCCTTTGATGTCAAGTTACGATCACAGCACAGATGGCTGCGGCCGCCAATCCGATCGCTTTTTTAGTCGCAATGCAGCAAACCAATCGAATTCATAGGCCAACACGCGGCTGATATTTTAATAAACGCGCTTTCAAATAGTACCCACTACTCGTACAGCAACACGCCGATCAAGTTTTCGCCACGATGGCCATCACCACAGTGCCCAGCAGCCCCAAAGTCCATGCAAGCAGTCTCAAAAGGTGGTTTAGAGGCCAGACGGATTTCGTTCAGCCGCTTTACGGCTGGCGATCACACTTCAACTTGAAGTAAAGTGCGACACTCAGATGTCCAGAACCGGCTCCCTTCATACCAGTTTGTATTGCAAACACACACACCCTCTCCATTCTCGAGAGCGGGGTCTTGACCACCAGCTCCGTTCCGTTGATCGAGCCCTTCGTGCTGCTGTCCAGGGTATTCAATCGGGCAGTCACCTCGCTTGGCGTTGCGTGTCGAGTGCTTCTGCAATGCCACTCGGCCCCAGTAGGTTATTTGGCGGCGTCTTGTGCTCCTGCCGACGCGTGTCGCAGCCATTCGCCGCCCAACCGCGTGGTCCTAGGAATTCCATGGCCGCAATCGCCAGTGACCCTCTACCTTGTGCTGTAACTGCCGGAGTAGAGAGGCTGTCATCGCCTTAGCTTGGCTGCCACTCAGTCTCCAACGCGGTTCCAGGGTGGCTGCCTGTCTGGCACTTCGCTTGATTACAAACGGATGGCGAACGTTGTTGCAAGTGCGTTTCTGGTGGATGAAGCAGATCCGTTCGTCAACAGGGCAGTGGTCGAAGGTTCCTGCTAGAAGTGACGGTTGGGTGCAGCCACACGTAGGAGGGAGGGATGTCGTCATCTGCCGCTCTGGGCTCCTCAACGCCTCAATCCCGCATAGAGCAAGGAAGGAATGACGTTCCAGAGCAGCGTCAGGCGCTCTGTTGCCACAAACGACGAGTCGAAAGACGCGAGGTGAGGGATCCAAATTGGAAGATTCGAGGCGAAACTGCACGCACATAAACCCACACTCCGGAGCACTCAGAGTGACCCTTTGGATGACCAGACAGCGTCCTCACGCCCTCATGCACCCTAAAAAAGTTTCTTCGCCTTGGCTCAGCTCAGTTCCTACGCACGAAATTAGAAGTCACGCAGCGAAGCAGCAGCGGGGAGTCAGTTGCCCGCCCGCTCTTCGCCGTTCGGCACCCACCCAGCTCTGAAGCGACGACAAGTTGACCATCTTAGCGTCTTCACTAGCGTTTGAGCCGCCTTTTCGTCACTATGGCATCATCTAGGCGATCCCCGACCACTCGCAGGGTACTGGCGCTGCGGAAGCTCGCCCTGCTCGTGATGCTAGTCCTCTTCAAAGGCGTGGAGGCTCAGACTGCTACTGAGAGCGAGACTACTATGTGCGGGTTGAGGGTGCGTCGTGCCTGGGGCGTGCTCTCCTCGGCCGACAAGGAGCTCTATCGCGATGCCATCAACGCGGCGATGACTCAAGGATATCACGTGCTCTTCATGGAGGTTCTCAGCAACAGGCCGTCGTTTACGGAGGCTGAGCGCACGAGCGGGATGCTCTTCTGGCATCGTCGGTTCCTCCTCGCCTACGAGAACATGCTCCGCAGTCTGGAGCCTCGGTTCGCGTGCCTCACGATCCCATACTGGGATTTCTTCGCCGACTACGCTAAGGCGGTGTCGGGGGTGTGCTCGTCTTTCCAAGACTGCTCGCAATTCCTGCAGGAATTCGGCGGCTCTAATGGGTCACAGAGCAATCACACGTTCGGTGACGACAGTCTCTCGGCCAATGGAAGCTGCGTGGATGGCTCGGGCTCGCCATACGGGGATTTCTCCTCCTTCTGTCAGAGCTCCGAGACGAGGCCCGAGAGCTGTTGGGGCTGTATCCCTCGAGGATCATGGCTAGACACACGCTTCCCTTCTGGACTGGGGTACGCGTCGCTGGCGAGTCTCGTGAGCCTCCCCTTTGGGTTCTCCTGGTTCAGCTCGAACCTCCACTTCGGTATGCTAACGGCTATTCACAATGCTGCTGATGGCGCCATGATCACGTACGATACAGCCGCCGACCCGCTGTTCTACAATCTCCAGTACGTTACCGTCGTGCTTCCTATGTTGTAACACCTGAACTTGACTGGCTAACAGATCGTTTTTCTGCCTTTGTAGTGCCACCGTGGACCTCGTACACCAGCTCTACTACGATTGTCAGGTGGGTCGAGTCTTGACAGACGTCGAAAAGCAGACGTCACCATCCGAATTCGTCTATCAAACGTATGTGATGGCCCCTGCAACGTCAGCCCCGAGTCTTCTATCCAATATGACCATGGTCTGGAACGCCTCCAGTTCCGGTGGTCCAGTGCGAGTCGACGATCACCCTCGGCTTGCTCCGTTCTTCTCGGAGTTGCCGCCTGAATACTGGCACTACGTGAGCGGTCGAGACCTCGGAACTGCCAACTCATACCGCTACGAAGCCGACTCGCTGTTCAAGTTGCTACAAGAAGCAGGACTCACCGAATACTGCAACGTGTCTGGGGACGTGAAGGCTTCTCTGGAGCTGAAGAGCGTCGAGCTGCCGCCAGTTGACGATCGCACGAAAGTCGTTGCCAAGAGCTTCAATCTGTTCATTGACTTGCTCAACACGACCCTCGCTAGTGAAGCCAGTCTTGGCGCTGCGCTCGAACAAGGAGAGCTCATGGACTGCATGTGGCACGGCAAGAAACTGGGTGTGGAGGACCTCAGTCCATCCTATCGACGCAATGTCGATCTCCCAAGCGATCTCCATACGTTATGTCATCAACGCGTTGAACAAGTGGAGACTGGTATGAAGACCATCCACTTCTCTGGATGGGAGGACATGTACACCCGTCATATGACGATGGAGACAACGGAGTTGACAAGGAAAACTCACGCCAGTTGTGCTGAAACATAAATGAATAGGAAGACACGTGCGTTCATGGGATTTAAAAGACCGCTCCTTAGGTTTGACAGCCTGGCTTACGTCCCCTCTATTGCGCGTTCTTCTGCTGCAACTCGAGACGGTGGGCGCAGATGCGTTGGACCCACGCACGCACATCCTTCTTGACTTGCGCCTCGTCGATGGTGGTGAGTTTGTGGTCCGCAAGCACTTGTTTGCCGTTGATCCAGACGTCCGAAACGTGCTCGCGGCCAGACACATACACGATGTGGCTGACGGCGTTGTACATGGGGATCATCTCAATGTTGTCGCACTCAATGGCGATCACGTCGGCGCGTTTACCCACTTCGATGGAGCCGATCTCTTGCTCAAGCCCGAGTGCACGCGCACCATTAAGTGTGGCCATCTGCAGTGCCTCGGCAGCAGGCACACTGGAGCTCTGAAGGGTCTCGGCCTTGGCCAGAATGGCTGCCAGCTTCATCTCCGCGAACATATTGAGCGAGTTGTTGCTCGCGGCGCCGTCCGTGCCGATGCCCACGTTCACGCCGCGCTTGAGCATCTCCGTGACCCGAGCGATACCCGACGCCAGCTTGAGGTTGGATGACGGACAGTGCACCACGTGGACTCCAGCGTTGGCCACGTCGTCGATCTCGCTGTCCGTGAGCTGCGTCATGTGCGCGCAGACAAGACGGTCGGAGAGCAGACCCAGTCGCTTGAAGTTGGCCAGCGGACGCAGCTTCTGATCGCTCTGATGGCAGCTCATGGACGTGCGGTCCAGCTTCTCGCTGTCGCAGCACTCGGATTCGGTCTCGTGCAGATGGATGTGCACACGCGCGTTGTGCTCCTTGGCTAGAGCGTCGGCACGCTGCAGATTGGCATCCGAGACGGTGTAAGGCGCATGCGGCGCCATGGTGACCGTGATGAGGTCATGGCAGCCAGGCGCGTACTTCTCCAGGTTCGGCTTGGCCTTGGCCAAGTACTCGTCGGGGCCCGAACCGTATGGACCCGGGAACTCCATGACCACCTGCCCCACGGCACCGCGCATGCCTGCGGACTCCAACACCTCACAGATGACGTCCGAGAAGTAGAACATGTCATTGAAGCACGTGGTCCCACCACGGATCATCTCGGCCACAGCGTGGGTCATGCCGTCCTTGACGAACGCAGGGCTCACGAACTTGGCCTCCGTGGGCCAGATGTCCTCCACCAGCCAATCGCACAACGGCTTGTCGTCCGACAGGCCACGCAGCAGCGTCATGGGCGAGTGCGTGTGCATGTTCACGAGGCCAGGCAGCACGATGTGGTCGGGCAAGTGGCGCTCCTCGGCGCCCGCGTACTTGAGCTCGGCCTCGGCTCGCGGGAGAAGCGCCACGATCCGCGAGTTGTGCACCACGATCGCGTGGTCCGCCAGCACCACGTCGCGAGGAATTACAGGCACCACGTGCGCCGCGAAGATCACCAGGTCCACAGACTGCTTGCTGTCGAGGGACGCCATGCTCGAGAAGGAGGAGAGAGAGCGCTGGCTGCTTGGAGGAAGGAAGGACAGGAATGACGCAGGAAGGAAGGCAGCCAACGGAGCTGCTGGCCGTGAAAGTGACTTCGTAGAAAGGACGACTGCAGGAAGTGGGGACTTTGAGGAGGAATGATTGGATGAAAAAGGCGTTTGGTTGTCTATTGTTGGATGATGATTGGCTATTAAGCGGCAGTATTGAACCGGAAGTGACGTAAACAAGGCAGTACAGTACTGCACTAAAGTAAACGCCCAATCTGAAGCCCACAAAATGTATGCAACGATGCACTCCTGATTTGGTTCCGCTTGGGGAAGCCAGAGCTCTCGCTGCAGAAGCTCTCGCGTTGCGCTCTCTCCTCGCTGTCGCGGCTCCTCCAAACTGCAGCTAGTGGCAGGCCGCTGTTCTTTCGTGCACTTTGTGAAAGGCAGTCATCTCAGAAATACGCGCAATCTGGCAAAGGATCGTCCAGCGACCTTCAGACCTCGTTGGCCCTTCATTTGATCACCATTTCGCTTGGTGCGACACAAAACTCAACCCAGTCAGTCTTCTTACGCTTCGTTTTCTCTTCAATCTTCTCTCCAATGAAGTCCTTTGCAGCGGTGACACTTGGGGTGGCCGCGCTGACTGCTGCAGGCTGTCACGCTGAGTTTGTACTGGTTGGATATCCCTTAACTATGACAAGCGGCTATCGCTACAAGATGACCATCAACCGCCTCGATCGCTGCTACAATGTTTGCCGCAACGCCCCACGGGTCGGATTTGGTTGGGACGACCTCCCCGCTGATGTGCAGTATCGGTTTTTCATGGACACCAAGTGTAGAGGCGAATACGTGACCGGGGCGAAGGTGGCTAGCGGCGAGGTGGATCTGTGGGGCACGCCGTTCTTTAACCAGTCGTCATCGTCACTCACAGCCGAAGATAGATGGACGTCATCTGGTTCTCTTCGTGGTCCAGTGACTGTGAGATTAAGATCCACACATTGTCGATTCGGCTTCGCATTCTGTCTCCACCACGTTGCCCCACTCTGCTATGGAACTGGAACATGGAAGACAAGGGCATTCAACTCCACCACCCATCCAGCTTCCCAAGCATACCAGAACACACACGATAGCACGACGTGTTTCCATCGACCACCTGACTACTGGTACCGTTCATGAGTTCATCTCAGAGGCGATAGATATCCCACCCACACCTTTGGTTTACAGGATGGCACCGCACCTCCGTCTCTAAATCGGTTGGAAAGCTCGACGTTCCGCCCACGAGCCGGAGGTTCTACCGACTTAAGCGGCCCAATCAGATGGCGTCTCCTCGTCCGAGGCCAGATTTCTCGCGACTCTTCAATGGTGTGGCAACGATTCCATGCCATGCTGGCGTCTCCCATTCTCCATCTTGCTGCTCAAGCAGGAACAGACGGCCCAATGAAGCGCTCGATCACATTGACACTCGGACTGGCGGCTCTTGCCGCCAACAATGCAGCAGCTTCGTCCGACTACACGCTGCTGATGTACAAGGACAGCAGCTTCGAAGACTACGTCGGTCAATTGGCCTTCGATACCACCGACCGCTGCTACTCGCTCTGCGTGGATCAGGGCACCGTGTCCAGCTTCGTCTGGGACGGCATCCCCAAGGACGCGACCTTCCTGTTCTTTGGAGGAGCTGGGTGCGAGGGCACGTTCGTCACGGGTCCCAAGAAGGACAGCGCCGAGTTTTCCCTGGCCGCCACCGGCCTCAGCCACAAAGTCAGCTCGTTCATGCTCACGAGAAAGGGGACTGCCACCCCAACGAAAGGCATCGTGCGCTCTTGCGACGAGCCGAGCGATCTGGTTTATAAGCCCAACCAAGACACGACCTCGTGGACGTAAGGCATGCTTAGTGCACGTCCCTAAAGGACCTTAGTGAAGCGCTGAATTTTGGGTGTGGGTTTATCCTAATTTGATACAGTAAATGCTTATTTCATGCCTAATTTGCTAAACATAAGACCTCATTGGATGCTGCCATATTCGGTGATAATTACCGTATAACTGGTGTAATATCCGACAAGCAAATTCTTAAAGGGTTGTGGTTACAACATCATTGGCAAAAATGATAATCAGCATCTAGCCAAAAATAGCAAATGGCACCTCGTTTTAAAAATAGA
>MBAC02006556.1:0-17462 GCA_001712635.2 Nothophytophthora sp. Chile5
AGTTGCCTGCTCAAGCTAACAGATTTTTCAGATTAACAGATTTTTCAGTATTGAGTAACTGTTACTATTTAACACATAGTGAGTGTAGGTAACAGGTCTTCAGTAGCTGTGGAGGGTGCAACAGGTATTCAGTAGTAGAACAACAGATATTAAGTATTACCCGTTCCACTGCGTCCAGCGACAGACACGTGGTCGTACAGTTGTCATCAAGCTGCGATAGCGACTGATATGACATCTTCCCCGACGTTCCGATCAGCACTCCGGTGGCAACGATTACTGAGGGCACCCCGGCGACGGAGACTGGCGACGTGTCGCCTTCGAATCAGGAGTAGACACCGGCGGCCACGACCACGGAGCAGACAACATCGACAGAGGCCCCAACGAGCACACGAGCACGCCGACCACGAACGAGGGCGAGGATAACTCCGAGAACTGCCCGAGCCCGGTGCTGGCGTACAACTACGAAATGAACGCTCCGTCTTCCACTCCGACGTTGACGATGACGTCGGATAAGGACAAGGAGGACAACGCCGTGTCCCCACGCTGGCGTACAACTACCCGATAGACGCTCCGACCACAGAGTCCTGCGATGATGAGGAAGCCACGCCGTGTCCGACGATGGTGCACAACTACGCCATGGACGCGACCACGACGACGGACTCGACTGAGCAGTCGACGCTTGCCATGACCTCGGCTGCTACCTACGACGGAGACCACCACTCCTTCGACCGAGGAAGTCACGCCGTCATGGTCAGTGAGGTGCCCACAGTACACGGAAACGTGCGAAACCGCCCAATATTCGCAGCGAATAGGACCGATAACATCCTGAGGTGACACCCACCGACTTGCTGACCTTTGATAGTGCCAGTCAAACCCACGACACTGCGTACCATGACGGTTCTATATTCGACGATGCTCCCCAAGGACGCGTTGAAGGACGCAACGTCCACGGTCTAACTAACCACCACCATGCTGGACTCGCCGTTCACGATACTGCTGGCCAACAACATGGAGACGCTCTCGATATCCACTCCAATCGTGAAGTTGATCATAATCGCTGTGAAGAGCTTGCCGACAGAGACACCTCTGGCCACCGGCACGGCATCGCTCCCCATGACCAGCACGCCGTTGGCGTTGCTACCCGAGGCACCCCGACGCACTCCTTGTTCGCGACGCTGCTGGACACCGACCTCCCATTCATGACTCTTGGTGATCAACGCGGGGCCAGTCATCACGGCCAATTCGCAGTCGGCGCTCCTGTCCGAGGGCACTCCAACGGCCTCGCCGTCCACGAGTCGTGCGTAATCGTCAACACGCCGCTTGCCATGAGCAGTACGGGCTCAACGCTGCCGCCCGTGGCCTCTCCGATGGACGTGCCGTCCACAAGCCGCTGCATTCGGCATGATATCTCCGCTGCTCCTGAATGCTGCCGACGTTATGACTTTCCTGTGCCGTTTCAATTATTTGCCTGTGCCGTTTCGATTATTTGCCTGTGCCCTTTGGCGGCCCCGCAAAGGAAGAGACCCCAGGCCGTTTCTTCCGCTATCTGTTGCACAGCTTAAGCGCGTTTCCACCCCACGGCCTCAGTCACTAACGAACCTGGTCGACGGAAGGAAGCCTCAGACTCTCGCAGAATGCCAGGCATCCCGTCTTCCCCCAGCGCCGCAGCATCACCTGGAAACGATGTCGAAGTGCTCGACGTCGACAACGAAGGCTTGCGTCTGCTGACTGTCGCGAACCGTGCTGCGGTGCCTTCTTCAGGCCATCGCAAGCTATTGGTGCTGCTGCTGCTGCTCGTGGTGATCAATATGGCGACGGTGACGTTCATGGCGAGTTACTTGGACGCCGGAAGTAGTGGGACGAGTAGCTTCGACAGCATCGACGTCAGGACCAACAACCTGCTGATTCATGCATTCAGCACGAACGCGATTGTCCTCGAGGACGAGGGCTTCGTCTTTCCGTACCTTGATTTGCCGATCTATCAGCGTGGCGAGTGGTTCGACAAGAATGTGAGTCGCGAGCGTGGGGTGCTGCTCTGCATGCATGACGGCGTACTGGCCATGGGTCTGTCGCTCATCCGCGAATTGCGATGTCTCGGCAATGAGGAGCTGGTGCAAGTGTATCATTGTGGCCCAAACGAACTCTCGATCGAGTCGAGGGACATGCTGTTCGGCGCTGATAACCGTCTCGAACTGGTCGATGTGTGCACGGATCTGGTGGCTCGAGGCGTGATCAGCAAGGGCCTGGCGAGCAAGTTCCGCAATTGGTGGATCAAACCGCTGGCTATGTACCACACGGACGTGCGCCACGTGATGCTGATGGATGTGGACGACATCGTCATCAAGGACCCGGCCGCTTTGCGAGATCTGGAGGGCTATCAGTCCACTGGGACCACGTTCTTCTACGACCGCGTGATAAGCAATTACAGCGACTTTGTGAATGGCGACGATGGCAACGAGAAGTATCTGAAGAAGCTGTTCGCCACCTTCGACTACGCTCGCTTCAACGTGACCGAAGGCGCCGCCCCATCGGAGCACGCACTGGAATCCTTCGCATACAAGGGCAAGACCTGTCACGAGATGGACTCGTCGCTTGTGCTGATCGACAAGGGACGCACGAGCCAGACCGTCCTGGACATCATGCTCTGGTTCATTACGGAGGAGCGCTTCCGGTTTACCTTCTCCTGGGGAGACAAGGAGACGTTCTGGCTGTCCTTCGAGATGGCTCATGCGCCCTACTTCTTCTCGCCCTGGGGGGTCAGCGTGGTGTCGTCGACGCCCAATAAAGACATGGCGAAGCATCCGGACTCGCTCTGTGGCAGTATCCTGCAGTATGTGCCCGTAGCTGGACAAGACGCCGAGATGCTGTATGTCAATGGCAGGGCGCTGCTGGATCCGTATCCTCAAGGCATCGACTATGCGCTCACGACGCAGTGGAACACCATGTTCAACACGTTCCCCACGCACATGACCCCGCGCCAGCCGCGCACGGAGATCAGCCGCACAGGCGGCGATCATGGAGGAGAGAATATATACATGGAGTGTCTCGTTGGACTGGGCGCCACGCCACTGCCCGAGTCATTTGCCGGTCACCTGCTGCGTCGACGCCTTCACTTCCTGGGCATTATGACAGGTGTCGTTGGATCGCTGCAGAACTGCGAGACGTACGAAGCGCGTTGACTGCTCCGGTCTAGCCTGCGAAGTTAGGATGGAGGACTGCCGTGCCAGCGTGAGTTTGGAAGCCAGTAGATTGCATAATTTAACCAACAGAGAATACCGATGGTAGGAAGATAATAGAGTGTAAAGGGTCCTTTCGTGCTGTTTTTCAACTTTTGTGACGCTAAAATCAGCCGGTTTGAAAAGGTAAATCCTTTCGTGGTATAAGGGGTCAATTTGCTTCCTTTTGGAGTTGTGCAAAAACATGGTTCGAAATCAACCTCAGAGGGAACAATTTGCTTCCTTTTAGGGGCTGGTCTAAGTAAAACTGTTTTGAGGCTTCAGATAGGTCAAGGGTAAACGCTCAAACACTTTCTGGTCGAAGTAGAATGTACAACCAATTCTCAGAACCAAATCTGGCTCTGTCGGAAAAAGTTCTTGAAAAATGATCGATTTATTCTTAGAGAGATAACACTTGGCACATAAAATCCAGAGGATGAACACGAGAGAAGTATGCAGATTGAGTGCATTCAACAAGAACGTTCATTCGACAATTTACCCCGCCAACCTTTCAGCCTTCTTCGACTCCGATGGAATTGTCCACGTCAACACCTCCTGCAAATGATGCAATGATGGTCGTAGAATTGCCGACCGTTCCCGCGTTGCTGCTTCCGGCCCCTGCTGCGCCACCGCCTGAACTTCCGACAGCAGAACCAAGACGCGCTGAAGTGCTTCAGAAGCGGTCTGGGCAACCCCCAACTCCTAGTTCAACCAAGAAAAGCAAGAAGAAGAAGAAATAAACAGAAAAGCGCTTGGTCTGGACCAACGAGATGATATCGGCGCTGGTGGAGATGCGATTCAGCGACGAGGACGTGAAGGAACGGATCGAGTCGGCCGATACAAACCTGAAGAAGCGACTCGCGTGGCAGCATTTCGCCGATCGTATCTCCGAAAAGTTGAACGTGGTATTGACCTCGGATCAGGTACGAGTTGTATTTTCCATGAAAACTTTTGAACCACCTGGACAAATAATAGCAATGACTGTGTGTGGTCTTGGCATTGCAGGTTGTCGGAAAGTACAAAAAGCTGAAGTGCGACTACCGCAAAGGTACCAGCTCGCGCAAGAAAACGGGGAATGACGGGAATGAAGACGACTCGGTGCTGTGGAGTATTCTCAATAGTGCTTTTGCCGGTCGATCCGGTATTTTGGGAGCATTGCTGGGAGATGTCGACGACGATACAGACTACCAGGAAGAATGCAGCTCCTTTGCTTCGCCTGAGGTCAAGAAAAAGGAAGACACTCCCATCACTATGCTCGCTGCGGCTATGAAAGATGGCATGACTGCTATCGCTTCATCGTTGGGCGGTGAGGACAAGACAGACGACAGGTTGGTGGTCGCTTTGAGCGAATTGAAGAAGTCCCAAAATGCGAGCCGACGACTGCAGGAGAAGCAAAGTGCTTTGCTCGATGCTCTGATCAACATGATTGCCTAGGTTACATTCAGAATCTCTGATGTTCGATAGGTCTCGTCCATAACCTTTACATGCTTATAATTAAACATTGTCATATCATATAGATATAGACATTATATCACATTTAAAGTAACATTTGATATATTTATCTATCCAGACTAAAGTTAGACGAAATGGGAAAGTATTTGCTATCCGATTTTGATATGTTACAGCAGCGAAAGATAATCCATAATATATTTCTGCTTAGCGACTCCTTGACCGTGACTGATGTCATCTTCAACGCACAAGCCACTCAATATTGGCTGCACACGATCTGGATCCTGACCAGAGACATTGTAGCTGTCATCCAACTCAATCATCAAGTTGTGAAGCACGAGCAACTCACGATCACCTGCACGACGTTCCCGGGACTTTTCTGTGGCACTTTTCCTAAAAGTATCCCGAGCCTATTTTTAAGAATTCCAAAAGCACTTTCTACTGTGATTCTGGTTCGCGAGTGTCGTTTGTTGTGCGCTTTTTTGCGCTGCTTTCCGCAGCAACCTCGTCGAATGGAGTGAGCAGGTGGCGGAAGATCTTGTACCCAGCATCTCCCAGTAGGTGCATGCCCGACGGAATTGCTTTGCCGTTGCGTAGCCCTGAGGTGTTCCACAGGGATTGATCGTTCATGGAGCCAGCTCTAATTGAATAAGAGCAGAACATGCGCCTGTGGTTGACCACAGCTTGCATGTTTACTGCCGGATAATTCTTCCGACAGTACCAACCTTCATGCTCGGCCGGGCGGCTGATTCGAATCAAGGATCCGTCGACGGGGCCGAAAGCTCCTGGGAAGTCAGCAATGGCCTTGAAGCCATCAGTGACTTCCGCGATCTCGCGCTGATTGTGAGGCATGCGGATGCGTTGCTTGGCCATGCTCTCAAGTATGGCGAGCACCTGGTGAATGTACATTGTGGCGCTTGTCTTCGACATCCCCAGCAGCGAAGCCGAGTGATCGATTGTGCCACCCCTAGAGAGGTACACCAGCGTGACTGCAACCCGCTTGGCTACACCATGTTTGGTGTTACGTCGAAGCCGACCCACCCACTTTTGACGTATGATCGCCACGAATGCCAGAAAGGTCGCTTTGCCGCATCTGACCTTCTTGTGAAACCAGTCAGTCTTATCCTCCTCCAAAACTCTGTCAAAGACGTCGCACGGAAACGGTACACGTTTTCTCGAGCGTGGCTACTCCCACAGCTCCAAAAGCTCCCATAACTCCCTCAACTACACAAACCACGGCACCAATGCCGAATGTGACGGGCGACGTCTCGGTTGCGAGGGCTGCGGGGACGTTGGGTGCTGTGGGGAATCTTGCAAAATGATTGCTTTCTCTTCCTTTCGTGAGAACTTGATCTCGGATCTCGCAAAATTCGTTTTCTCTCCCAGAACTCCTCTACTATGCAATCCGGAGAGTTGGTCAGAACGACCATTTGCACCGAAAAGAGTTCTGACATTAGCTGCCGGAAGAACCAATCAAATCACAGTATTTTTGGAACGCTTTTCGGAATTTTTACTTAGACCAGCGCCTTAGCAAGTGTCCAAATCTTGATGCACCTTGTTTTGTAATAACCAATCAGAACTGTCTATTGTGTAGGTGTAAGTGAAACGAAAAGGAAAACTTCAGGTGCACAAAGGGTTAGACGAAATAAATCAAGGAATTTTTCGTCTTGGTGGAGTTGCCTCAGAAATAAAACAGAATATTATTCAGTGTTGAACCCTTCCGTCGAGTCCATCCAAAATATAACGTGATGAGCCGATTGCGTCATCCATTACCGACAGTTGAGCTTGCGGCTGATATTGGTTTAGTGTGACAAAAACAGGGCGGTTCGGCTTTTCATAACGAACATCAGGGTGCAGTGATTGCCAAATCGCTACAAAAACTCGCCATCCGTGTATACAAATTATAAGTACAATTCCCACATTGGCCATGCGGACCCCCTTCACCGACCGTGAGGGCAAGGAACTCGTGGCTCTCACTTATCAGTATGAGCATTTTGGCAAGCGTGTCATGTGGGCAAATGTCCCGCGCGATATGCACCAGTCAACCCTTACCCCAGCCTAGCTTCAGAAGCGCATCCATGCGCTGAAGCGCACGTACGGGAGCAGACTGTCCAGTTTTCCGCGTTGTTTCTTCTCTTGGGCTCGGGTGGCCATGCCGTCAGCGGTCCTGCCGCCGCTTTCATCACCAGTGCGCAAGCCAGCATCGCCAGCATCAACACCACCGCCTCAACCTCAGCCACAGCCACGATCGCCAACTTCGTCTCATCCTACGCTATGATCTACAGAGCCACCTCGGTTGCTCGACCTCGCTGCTGCTAAGCTGGCTGTGGACGACTTATTCAGCAGCATCACAAGAGGTGATGTCCACCAAAGGGTCAGCCAGATGCATCTCAACGCTAGAGAAATGCCTCACTCCGCTGTGGCCAGAATTATCAGCGTTACTGGTGAAATAAATGAGCGCGATGTTCCCCTCGATTTAGGCGCGGGGATCGGAAACGTCGTGGTTCAGTTTGCTCTCCAGACGAGAGCACGGCAATACATATGGCCTTGAAGTCTGTGCTGACCTCTGCGCTCGTTGTGCGCAGCTGGTGCACCAGTTTCCGCGGCATACTGACCTGCTACGCAAAGTGCTGTTGATTTCGGGAGATGTTCGCGACACTCCTATTTCGTCACTCGCGCCAATGTGTGACGGTACAGTTGTATTCCTGAACAGTTTTCTGTTGTTGGATGAAGCAAAGCTTTCTGTAACCAGAGAATTATGATTCATGCCACGAGCTCGCATAGTAGTTTCGACGGGATTATTCTGCCACCGCCACCGTGCGTCGTGTATCAACCCTCTCTGCTCACAATGGGTCCTGGTTGACACTGTCTACGGACGTGGTAGCTGGAAAGCTCAGCCTGTTGCTACGTTCTTGTATAAAAAGCAATGAAAGCGCCGCTATTGTTACTGCAAACACCTTTTAAATCGCCTTCAGCTCTGCTAGCGTTCTATTCTCCTCTCCAGCCTACTTCAGCAACCCCAGAGTCACAGACACAACGCTCGCTGCATCCGCCTTCTTGAGTGACTAGAGCGCCGCCTGGAGCGGCCGAGACATCGCTCACACCGACAGACGCCACAAACATTTTTCAGCGAAGGGCAACTTGATAAAAGCGTCAGAGCTATTTCGACTGAAGAACCTACCAAACACAGAGCCACCGAAACCATAAAACATTATCATGTGATAGCAAAATAAGCGCATTCATTTTACTCGAAGTCTCGTCACATAAAGATACACACACACACAAAGTTCGTTGTCCAGCTTACTGGGACCGGACAACCGTTTTCAACTTCCATCGCGTACAAAACCCCTTGAAGCACAATCCGAGATCATGTCACGGACGTATCGCGCTTGTGACGGTAACAACACGGACATCTGCCATCATCATCAGCTCATCCCCGATGTATCTCTTCGTTGTTTCCTCGAACTGTAAGTTGCTGGTGAACACGATCGTCGCCAATGAGAACGGCTCCTCCGTTAAAATGGCAACGTCTAGCACGTTCAAGCAATGATGCCCCATCTTCCTCAGGTCAGGTCAGTGAGCTGCAAGCTTGTCAACGGCATTTTTGCCGCATACCACAGGTCGCTTCGAACTTCAATCCCGATGTCAATGCGTGTGGTAGTCTCCAGAACGAATTGCGACACAACCTTTCCAAGTCCTACGCCAATGTCAAGGAAGACATCCTGATCATTGATCGTATCGATCTTATCGATAGTCGAGATGAGTAGGCTGACGGCGCTGGGCATTCATCGCACAGCGGCCTCAACAGGAAGCAGCGCCAACCATTGGGTTTGTCGGGTTGCGACTTTTGCCTCCTCAACTGGCTCGGTTTGACAGGAAGATGGGAGGGGAGAATGTGTGCCGAGCAGCTCAGTCTGGGCGGCTGACGAGAGCGGGGCTGTTGTGTCGAATAGGGCGATCTGCGAGGTTGCTGGGGATGGATTTGTCTCAAGACTAGTCGGTGACGAACACTTATGGCGCGATTCTCCATTTCGAACGTGATTCAGCCGGAGTTGAGCCATCATAGCAAATGGCCGCCCGCGAGTAGCGCGAATCGGTGCGAAGAAATAAGCTGGAAATGCTGAGAAGTCGGTCATATACATCCGCTTGAGCATCTTCAGACGCTTGACACGAAGTGACTGAGATTTCGCCGTTGCCGGCCCCAGATTCACAGCACCGTATCCCAGCGAATTCGGCAATACGCCGATCTGATTGGTTGATGCCTGTCGTACCCCCGGACTGTCTTTACGCCAAGTCCGACCATTGCCGGGTCGCTGCGAGTCCAGATATTCCGTGGAAAATTCCCGGAAAATTGGCCGCTCAAGTCGACGCTCTGAGAGTTCACTCGGACCCCAGATATGAAGATGGCGTCCGGGACCGCTGAGCCGAGGTTTGCCCGGAACATGAGATTCGAGCTGCAGCCCAAGTCAGGGGGGATGTTCCGAGCCGAGCGGAAGCCCGATCCCAGACCAACGTTCCCAGCCGCCGCCCAGAAAAGTCTGTCTGCTGACAGTGTCTCCCCAGCTTCAAGATTCGAAGGATCGGATCACCCGTGGTACTCACTTCGCTGATTTCTACTGACGACATGACGCCCGCCAACTGACTGCAAGGGCCTCGGCACGCAGTGAGATCGCCACAGGGGAACAGAAGGAGATGCCTTTGTTCTTTTTCAGGTTTATGTTTTGCATGTGTGTATAATCCAAACAGAGTTCGATTTGCTTTCAAGTGAACAAGTGCTCCGCAAGAAACAAGCTACATTAGCGGCGATCTGTGCTTCGACACGGAAGTGACCTGCTATTCCATATTCCTGCATTTTGGTTTGCCCGTTTGGAGTTGACTGATCTGCATTTCATTTGGGAGTGGAGTTACCTCCCCTGCATATATCGGGAGTTGAGTTACCTCCTTGAGCGTTTGGTCTGATTGTCCAAAAGTCTTTATATTGTCGCCCGGACTTGGGCGTGGTGCGCGAATAGTCCCCAAAGTGTGTGAGTGCTTTGGATTCGGATTGCTACAAACTTGCATTTGTCGGCCTTGATCTGGGCCGAAAGGTGGAAAGAAGAGATTGTTACGGCTTGGGTCTGAGCCGAGAAGAAAGAGGGAGACCAGTTACGGCTTTGGTCTGAGCCGAGAAGAAAGAGAGAGACCGTTTCGACCGTGTCCTGACCGAAGGAAAAGAAAGAGGACAGAGAAGTTTGTGTGCGCTGTATTTGTGAGTGTTTGGATTGTATATACTGCATTACGGCAAGCGTGCTTGTGATACCCGTCGGAAACGTTCTGAGATTTTGGATTGGCTGACTTGTCTGGGGAAACCTGGGTTCATTACGTTGCCTAAGTCAAAACGACCAACTGAGAAAGGGATACACACTGTGAGCGCCTATACCAACTGATTTTGCTAACGTTTTATCTGAGCTAACCCGAAAAAGGTCACCGCCTCGTCACACGCTTCTCCAATTCGCGGGGGGTTCAGTTCCAGCGCCGCATCTTCTGCGCAACAACACACCATGCAATGCGCTTCCCGTCGTCTGGGTACGCGCGGGCAAGTTGAACGAGCACTTGGTCCTCTTGGTCGAGGAACGAAGTTCGCACCGCACCTTTACTTCTGTTTCTGTTGTTGGGAATATCAATTGTGCCCGGTTTGACTTTATTCGCCATGGAAAATGGGCGGCTTACATTTGAAAACGAGATGGGCTTACATGAAGCTTTCACTATGGAAATGGTGTGTCCTGGCGAACCCATTGCTTTTTCCCACTCTCCATCAAGGGGATATTCTCAAGTTCATGGACACGAAACATGCGTCATGAATGTAATTTGAATTTTTGGATGAGCAGAGTTTTGTTTGCGGAATGAAAGCTGCTGGGACAGCAAAAAAAAAAGAGGGAAAACACATATATATTCCAATATTTTCGAAATATAAAAAAATAAACTACTAAAAAAAAAAGAAGGGAAAATTCCAAAAGGTGACACAAACTGTTTAAAACACAATTCGATGGAAATCTTTCTGAAGTTTACGAATACTTTTCTTAATGGATTAGTTTCTCGTTTTTAACCTCGATGAGTGCTAAATATAGCACGACTTGATTAAACGTGCGAACGGCAAGACCCATGACGGTATTCATCACCAAGACGACGTCCACGATGGACTTCGGCATCAATCTAGGAAAGTTAACGACTGAGCGATGGAGCAGTGTCAAGACCGCTGTGTCAGCAATAAAGTCGATCGCGATCATAAAGGGCAAGCAAGTCAAATTACACAAGAAGGGAGGGGGGGGCAAGCGGGGATAGAGCTACACAACAGCGCAGTACAAACGGGCTGCGACGCGGACGTTACGCCGACGTGGCCTTCATCGCCTGGGCACCGCGTCGTCCAAGTGGGGCTGCGACCGCTGCTGACGGGGTAACAGCACTCGAGTGGAAGCGGCTCAGGAGGATACTCGGACAGACAGCATGTGGAAACGATTGCTATATTGAATCAAGACAAGTGCAGTCCCAATATACGATCAAACAAAAAGAGAGCAAGAGTACTCCACTTCGATTGCATCACCTATTCTGGGCATGCCCGGCAGCACAACAACTGTGAGTGTCTTAATTGGCCCATGTAAATCGCTCGCTCTGATCTCAAGTGTGACAACAGAGCTCCACGTATTCGCACTGTAGCTCCCTGAAGTATCGATAGGCATGTGAACAACAGAAGAAAGCAATTTCCCATTGCTCTCTGATCCAACGTGCCACGATGATGCCGCATATACACAAGGTGGCGCCTGTTGCTGGCGCTTGGTTGTGGCCTTCTTACTACACGGAGTATGGCGCTGGGGATTGGCATACTTCGACGTGACCGGAGTCATTCGCTCCACCCACCATAGTGCAATCGCCTACGCCAGGGCTGTGACACGATTGCCCACTTCCTAGCGCAAGAAACCGGCACTGTTGGTGCGAAGAGAGCCGCCCAGATTATATGCTACGTGCTGACAGCTACTTTCAACCCATGTATGGAGGTTACGAAGCTTACGGAGGGTGCTACTTCGGTCGCGAGGAAACACGGAACCTGGCGGGCCGGGGCAGTGGTCATTCGTGTGAGAACGACGGGAGCAGCAGGTCAGGTCTGCCGGGTATCTAGCATGTTTTATACTAGTATCGCCACCACTACCAACATGGCAGAATATGAGGGACTCCGACAGGGATTCAAGGTGTGCAGTCACGACCGGTGGCAACCCCAGCATGTGATTGGGGACAGCCTCATGATCATCCGGCAACAGACCGCTCGAAAGTCACCTAAAGCGGCTCATTTAGCACCCCTTTACCACCAATGTCGATGCCTCTCTCAAGATTTGCACCTAGTCCCACCATCTCCGCGCCTTCAACATGACGGCGGACGGTTTAGCAAACGTGGCGATGGATCGAAAGCGCACCCAACAACATGGGTCGTCCTGACTCTCGTCCTTCTCCGCCCCTTGGGCGGTTGTTCGAGATTATATTCGGACGGATGTGGGACACTGGATAGAGCACCATCCTACTGAGGGACCTTCGGGTCTCGAGGGCGGCTCCAAGGTCCCGAAAAATCTGGTCCGTGATTTGGAGGCGTGCACCAGGAAGGATATTACAGATCGTCAGATAACTGCAGTGAACTCAATATACCTCAAAATGCGAAAACGGTGTCGACACTCTTTGGTTACGTATTCGTAAACTTCAATAAGATTTCCATCGCATTGTGTTTAAAACAATTTGTGTCACCTTTTGCTGAAATGTTCGATTTGTGTCACCTTTTGGAATTTTCCCAAAATAAAAATATGCACCAGAGTGTATACCGACTTCCTTTAGTTATAGTGGACATCAGTATTTTTCGGCAAACAACAGGTTGAGCATAGCCCAGTGCGACCGACAGCGAAAATATGACGACATTTATTTTGTTTACTGAAATATAAACATGAAGATCCTGATGCTATCGGGTGCGATACCGATAGTACAAATACTGTCATATTGGCGAGACGCTCGCGTGCGTAATCCCCCCCCCGCGGACTACATCGATGCTGAACTGACGTGTCACAACCTGTATTGTCTTTTAACTAAGCATCCACGCCCCCGCCATCGAACTCGTTCTCGGGATCAAGAACGCCAACGCTGCTATCAAGGAGATTCAATGACTCCATTCTTCTAACCACGCTCATCGTATCAATGCCCAAATGCTACTGCTCCTCTGAATACAGCTGGTGAGCTCTCCAATACCCGCTCATACTAGTCTCGCCCAACAGTTCGTTCCAGCCGTTGTATATCCACTCTGCGATGATAGACCTAGTCAGCACTGTCATCTTGAATGCATACTTACACGTATTATTCTCGTTCTGCTTGCGCAGAAACTCCACCCAATACCGATGGAAACATACTTTTTGCGGCCGCATCCACGCCACGTCTGCTGGCTGACAAGCCGACGTCGCGGAAGGTGGGATTTTCAGCAGATGGACTTTGATGGATCTGGCATACGCCTTCACCTCCTTGGTCCACTAACCACTGAAGTCATCCAGGAGGAGCAGGATAGGGCTCTTCATGTCCTCTCTTGCTCCGAAGTGCAGCTTCAGGAACTGGATGGACATGTCCGTATTCCACCAGGCTGCGGCGTTGCCGTAGATCTCCATGCCTGTCGATTCTTGAAGAGTCTTGATCTTCTTCCACACTGTCTTTCCGAAGCCCTGTTGGTGTGCAGTGTTGAACCTCGCGACTTCGGGCAGCTTCAACTTCTGTGTCTTGAATATACCAGTCGGCGAGTACTTTTTGCCCTTGGAATCTCCGAGAAGCATGGCCGTCGCTCTCTCCTTCTCTTTGCCCCCACACTTAACCCACGTCCTTGCCCTCCAGAATCTGTGGGAATCTGTCGTTCTACCCTTGCATCCGTCGCTCGTACTTGATGTCCTCCACGAAGGCGCACTTGGTCTTGGCCATGATCTGCGGCGTGGCGAACATCGTGTCGGACGCATGACCGTCTTGTGAGCGACCCAGTTCTGCAGCAGAACTTTTGCTCAGAAAATAAAACCGAAGGTGCGTGAAAGTTCCCGCAGGTGTCATTTTTAACTTCTTAAAACTTTTTATAAATAGTTAAATGTATTGTGATCACCAGCTCATTTGTCACCGGTGGAAAACCCATAAATGGGGACTCTGAAAGGTTTCAACCATAATAACTCTGAGTGTGAAATTGTTGATAATCCGGGTTCAAAACTGGGTAAGGATTCGTTATTGAGAGACAACACAGTAAGTCCAAACGGCGGAATAAAATTAATACGGCCGGTTAAAGCACAAGGCATTAAGCAAACAACGACCAATGAACACAAGCACGCACTTCGGAAGCACGAGCTGCAGAGGTCTCCATGTACGGATCAGAGTTCCGTTGGCGGGTTATCTTCCTTCATTATGCGTACGCCGATCCATGCAAACGCGTCGCGCGCATCTTCGGAGTTGCTGGTCGATCTGTTCGACGCTGGTACGCGCTGTTCAAGGAGACAGGGTATGTGATTCCTGGGGGACGTGTGAAGAAGAGCAATTACGCACCTGAGCTACTGGACTACATTCCTATCTACGTGAAGGACCACCCAACTTTCTACGTCGAAGAGCTCCAGGTCGAGCTGATTCGTCAGTTTCAAGAGCAACAGACCGGACTGTCGCCATCAGCAATCCTTCGAATTCTACGGTTTGAGCTATGTCTCTCTCGGAAGGTGCTCGAGCGAAGAGCACGTGAGATGTTTCCTCGAAAGATCAAGGAATTTGTGGTCAAGCTCCGCTGCTAGTATTGATACCCAAAACAGTTGATGTTTCTGGACGAGACTTCAAGAACGGCCTTAATAGCATGCGACGCTACACTTGGCCGAAAAAGGGCACTCGCGCTATCGTCCGTGTGGTGGAGCGGTATTCGCAAAACGGCGTAATGTGACACCGGTCACCGACTCGCGCCCAGACTTCCGACTAACGGAGGGGGTACTCCGATGATCCGTGATCGGATGTGCTGAGGGGTTCACTTTGTGTACCCGTCGGATGGGCTGGTTCCTCTTTCGGTGACTCGAGTGAGACGTGCGAAGGTCAAGGGAACTGTCCTTGCGGACGTGGAGATCGGGGGTGGATCTGCGCGGGAATCTTCACGCGGGTCCGGGTAAGTTGTGGATCTTCGGTCGCGAATGCAGGACCGTGGATCCGTGGCCTGAACTGTGTTCAGGGCCGTCAATGGGGGGTCGGGTCTTCGATCGCAGATGCAGATCTTGGATCCGTGGCCTGACAGTAGATCAGGGTCGTGGGTTTACCAATATGAGGTCCTTGGGGTGCCTTCCTTTCCTTTCCGTAGCCTACCGCTTCCTGTAGCGGGATCTTTGGTTGAGAGTCAACACAGATCTGAGAGAAGGCTGGAGTCTCCGAGGTCTGGCTTGCGTGCTTGAGGGCAAATTCAACTCTGATTCAAGTTTTACCTATCTCACTTCCTCTCTCATCCTTTCTCCCTCTTACCTCCTCCTGCAGCTCTCCCACATTCCTCTCATCCCTTGCATCTGCGTCCATCCCGCATCGGGTGGCGTAATCGGTCGTCTTGTCGTCTATCTTCGGACGGATCCTCGGTGATCTGTATTTGGATCTTCGGGGGTCCGGGGATCCGAGGATCAGACTTTGGATCACCTGATGACGCAATCATTCGACATGCTGGCGTAATCCGGGAGATCTTCCACCACAACTGTGGATCCACTTTCCCGCGTTTTCATCCACTCTCGCCGTGGTCGCCTCCCATCTTCTGGGTCATGTTGTCAGGTAATTTCTGATTGTGCTTTACCACATCCGGGTTCCGATTGCGAGAGGGAAGTGGGTGTCCATACTTGCAGCGTATGATGCCAGAGGCTTCATAGCGTGGACGACCACCCGCGGGATGTTCACGCGGCTCAAGTTTCATCGTGCTTTCGTTGGCAGGATCGTCCGTCATTTGAACCCTCGGCTGCTTCCACGTTCAATCGTGATTCTTGACAACGCGCGAATCCATATGTACAAAGAGTTGGAAGTAGCGGTCCATGTATGTGGAGGTGTGCTGCTTTTTCTGCCGCCGTACTGCCACCAGTACAACCCGATTGAGGTCATGTTCGGGCAGCTGAAGCGTTGGCTAGGACGGCACGCTAATCTAACGTTTCCACTGTACTCAGAGCAGATCCTCGAAGTGGCTATGCCTGCATATATTAAGTCAGAGACGACAGGAATACATTTGTTTAGACATTGTGGGTGTGATGCCTCTGGTCTGAACGACGACGTGTTCAGGATGGACTTGGACGATATGTAGTACCGCGGAGGCGGAATGGGAGGTGAGGTGGGTATTGGAAGAATTCCGAGCGTGCGAGAAGAAAAAATGCATTTTCGTTTTTTCTTTACAATCAGCCTGTCAGATTGCCTTAAACGTGATCAACATCCTTCATGCCTTCACCCGGTTCGGTGGAAGACTGGAAGGTTGAAAAGACGCCTTCGGCGAGAAAGTTGTAGTTTGGAAGTCCTGATGCTTCTCTGAGCTCGTTGATGTAAAACGTGAGGACCATTGGAGTCGAGTCATTCAAACTTACCGTGAGAGTGCGCGTGATTCCACCTTCCGAGTCGTGTAGACGCTGGGCTGTGCGCATAGAGTCGATGTGTTGCGCTTGGTGGAACATGGCACTATCAGGAACCGCCGGAATCGTACCGTCTGACTGGCGGGCGTGAGAGATAGCCCAGTGCATCCTCGTTAACTCTCCAAGGTCCAGGGTGGGGCGATCTGCTAGTAGATCGTCGATTGCACGAGCCTCTTCTCGAACTCGGCTCGCTGAAGCCCGCTGGATACCGGATTGCTCCTTTGCGACAAACACGAAGAGCTCTACGATCAATGGACCGTCGGCTGTCTTTTGCTTCAGGTAGTTCGTGCGAGCGATGCCGACCCGCAGGAGCCAGCTGGTCTCCGATAAGGCAAGCCAGTCTTTTTGCGCTGCAGTCAGGCTTGGCTTAAACATATGTTCTTGTCCAGTCTGGCGGTCTTAGGCTCGTACTGCTCGAGCGCAGCCGTAACACGCTCTTCGTCTCTGTCGCGTAGATGTTCGAAGCCTTCACTGTCAACATCCAGAGCGAACTTACCGTCTACCACGCGTACATTCGTTCTGCTCGATCTCCCGATCTCTCCAATTGTTTCAGCAACTTGCACCAACATGCTGATGTCTGCTTCGCGCGATATATATATGTGAAACACCTCGAATGCCGACCAGGATGCCGGCATTCGAACGGATTTAAAAACAAATCGGTCGGTGTTCATGTAAATCGGGCAATCGCGAGTTAATTATAGCTGATCAATCATTGTGCAAATCAGGCTGTGCAACTTTATAAAGAGTATCGCTCCATTTATATATAGTACATCTGAGTATCATGTTATTAATCCGCCGTTTAATCGACGGATTGACCAGCAAATTAGGCAAAATTGCCATTTATCACAATAATAATCGAGATAGAGATGCTTGCATCCATAGTTTTGACCCGTTATGAGGCCAAATTTCTCTCCGGTTTTAGAACATCAACAGAAGGGGTCAGAATGACCGCGAAAGGGTTAATTCTAAGGTTAACCTTTAGTAGAAGTGTCAATCATCGCTTTTGAAACGTGACACGTGGTGGGATGTTCATTTTCGGTACGGTAAAATACCGATATCAATATTGTGTGCACCGGTATTTTGAACTGATATGCTTGCGACCAGGCGGCATTTCGCCACCCGTTTTTGTGCCTCGAGTCGCACACCGAGCTGT
>MBAC02006558.1:0-11645 GCA_001712635.2 Nothophytophthora sp. Chile5
ATTTTCTCGTGCGGTCCACCGCACGTATGGTCCACTGCACCACTCGGCAATACTCTGGTGTGGTCCACAGGAATTGGAGCCCAGCGCGCGCCGGTGCCACCAGGATGGGCGAGTGGGTGCAGCCGGGGAGCGGGGCGCGGCGGGGCTTCCGAGCCTGCCCCGTGCCTGCGTATTGTGGGAGATGGGCCAGTGTGTTGATCAGATTTTATCGTGTGTAAGTTATATTCCCTCCTTTCTGTTGAATTGAATTTGTTTTATTATCTCTTTGCAGGCTACTTTAAATAATAATAACGTTTTGCGCGAATATTTTCTCGCATCGACCGTCATAATTAGTATAGCCTACTTATTTAAAATATATACAGGGATGAAGGGTTTTCTCGCAGTAGTTGCACATTTTTGCTAGTCGACAATTACACGAACCAGCGCCAAACTTCAAACTTCAACTTGAAGCAAAAATCCTTTTCTGTCGCGAACACGCGTTTGTGGACAGCTGGATGCGCGCCCCCCCCCCCCCCCCCCCCCCCCCCCCCCCACCAAGCGCGGGGATACTGAAGCCCAGCAACGGAAGCCGCCCCATCTCTGCTTACATCAATGGCGACGCCAGTGGCGTGATCCTCGTTGGAGGAGAATAAATCAAGTGCTGCGGGCGGCGCATCTCGCGTTGGACGCAGAGAGCATGGAGATTCTCAGATCGGCCTCGACAACTACGACCTTGCTTTACGATCAGCTCGCCAATTGCTGCTTCGCGTCGAGCAAAGATATGTCAAAGCTCAGACGGCTCACATGTCAGTGCTACATGCACCAAACCATCACGAAGAAATGCACCGCGTCGATTGAAATGTGAGACTATTATAGTGAAAACGACGAGAGTCGCCTTTGCACAGGAAACGCATGTGCAGACTGACACACCGAAGATCATAGGAGATCAACAACGCCTACAAGAACAGCGATCGACCACCTTGGCCGTAAAATGAGGGGGGATTATGCCACCACCGCTGCTTAGCGGATGGAAAGTACAGCGACTCAACGTCCACGACGGTATATGAGGAAAACTGGAGCATTTTGATTGGCATGGTAGGAATAGGGCCCCAAGGGTTAACCTTCAGGATCCGTGATTGTCAAGGATCCATGGAGTCTTTCATGCATCTGACACAGCTCGAAGTAACGAAGGCGGTTTGCGGCATAGTCACCCCATCCTCTCAACGAGCTTGAAGTCTGAGCTTCAACACACCTACGCAATCAATCACCACTCGAGCGACTCACTTACGGCAATTCCTCTTGCGCCATGTGCCCTAATCAAAACCAGCGCACCTCTCTGCACCAGAGCAGCAGTTTGTCGTGTCTTGCACCCAGAGAGCTGACAGTTCTCCCCGGCGCACGCCCGGGAGAAGGTTGCAGTTTCTACAGCAGAAGCCAGCCGCCCAGCTCAGCAGAGCCAGACAGCACGCAGCGGACAGCAGAAGGTTCCGTCTTGCCCTTCTTCCTGACAGCTCATTCACAAACTTCCGTTCAACTCAACACTTTGGACGTTTGCGGCTTTCCTCATGGTCTCCCTTACTTGGGCCATCGCGGTGGCTCTTTGCGCTCGCGTCGCAAATGCTGGCGACCCGCTTGCCTCTGTCTCCTGGCGCACTGGCAACGACAAGGTGGACACTCTTGTCGAAGCGTTGACTCCCGATGAGAAGGTCAGCCTCGTCCACGGCGCTGTGGACACGGACGGCAACCAGCAGCAAGCTGGCTACAGCGTCCCGATCTCGTCGCTGGGCATCCCGGCGGTTCGTCTCACCGATGGCGAAGCTGGCGTCAACATTGTTCAGAACGCGACGGGTTCTCCCACGCAGCTGAACGTGGCGGCGACGTGGTCGCTGGACCAAGCCTACAACCACGGCGTGATCACCGGCAAGGAGGCCAAGCTTTTCAACATTGCGGTGGCGCTTTCTCCTCGCGTGAACATCCTGCGAGACCCGGTGACGGGTAACTACTGGCAGTCGTACAGTGAAGATCCGTACCTCAACGCTCGCCTCGGTGTCCAAGGAGTGTACGGTTTGCAAGACCAGGGCTCGATGGCCAACGCCAAGCAGATCGGCCCCTCTTCAACTGGAGCTAGTGCTGGTGACACCAACAGCGTCGTGGATTTGCAGACGCTGCAAGAAGTGTATTGGGTGGCGCCTGGCACGCTGCTGCAGGAGGCCAACGCGGCCACGCTCATGTGTTCGTACGCGCAGATCAACGGCATCCCCGCCTGTCAGTACGAGCCGCTGTTCGACACCATGCGCAACGACTACAACAGCTCGGCCATCGTCATGAGCGACTGGGGTGCCACACACTCGACGGCGGAGAGTCTGATCGCCGGCATGGACCTGGAGATGCCCACCGGCTCGTACTACGACGCGCTCTACGACTACATCTACGTGTCGCAGAACCTGAGCGAGTCGTACCTGAACCGCGCTGCTGGGCACATCTTGGCCAAGTACGACGAGTTCGGTCTGCTGGACACCACGACCGGTGACTCTTCGCCACTACCGGCTGATGTTATCGAGCAGCACGCTCAGCTCTCGTACGACATCGCTGTCAAATCTGGCATCCTGCTGAAGAACGAGAACAGCGCCCTGCCTCTGAAGAAGGGTGCGTCCATCGCGGTCATTGGCCCCAACGGCGTGCAGTACACGCACGGAACCAACTTCGCGGAGCGTGCGTACGGCATCCCCGAGCGCCAGGTGTCGACTCTGCAGGCTCTGCAGTCGCGTCTGGGTGAGGATGTCGCCCACACGGTCGGTGTAGACCAGGAGGGCTCTATCATTCCGTCCACCCACCTGCGCAATCTGGATGGCAAGCCAGGGCTGAGCCGCAATGACACTCTGGGCGGCAATGCCACGGATATGGACGTCTATTTCACCGGAACGTCGGCGCTCCCGCGCAATGCCTCGTACACTTGGCAAGGACAGCTGCACGCTGAGACCGAGGGATACTACACGATCTCGTTCGCGCGTGGCATTCCCAACTGGGAGAACCACACCAACCCGGACTACGGTGCTATCTTCGCTCTCGGCAGTCTGACGATCAACGGAACGGATGTTGCTGATGGCTACCGTCTGTATGGAGATGGCGGCGTGAAGCCCTGGAGCAACTCTATCGCCACCCGCGACAACTGGGATAACATCAAGGCTTACGTGTACCTGGAAGCTGGCTGGGTGGACATCGAAGCTTACATCGTCGGTTTGATCGACGAGCCCACGTCCGTGCGTCTCAGCTGGGTCACCCCCACTCAGCGCGCTGCCAACATCCAAGAAGCGGTTGACATCGCACAGGAAGTTGATGTGCCCATCGTCTTCGCGTTCGCGAACAGCCCTGCCGAAGTGGGTCTCACACTCGACGATGGCTTGGACGAGCTGGTCGCCAAGGTGGCTGCTGCTAACCCCAACACTGTGGTGGTGCTGAACAACGCGGAACCGGTGCTCATGCCATGGCTGGGCTCCGTCGCCGCTGTGCTGGAGATGATGTACCCGAACCAAGAGGGCGGTTGGGCTACGGCTGATCTGCTGCTCGGTAACAAGAACCCCCAGGGCCGCCTTCCTGTGACGTACCCTTCGAGTTTGAATTCGTCCATGACGCGTAACCCGGACTACGCCGAGCGCGTCGACACGGAGAGCGGCAACGCCACCTTCAGCGAGGGGCTTAACAACGGCTACCGCTGGTACACGCACACCAACACGAGCGTGCTGTTCCCGTTTGGATTCGGCCTCACGTACACGTCCTTCGACTACAGCAGCCCCAACTTCCAGGCCTCTGGCTCGGCGCAGACGACTGGCAACACCGGGAAGCACTACGAAGTCTCGTGCAGTCCCGACAACGCCGAAGCTGTGTTCAGTGTGTCGTTCACGGTCACCAACACCGGGAGCGTGGATGGCGTGGAGGTGCCGCAGGTGTACATTGGCCCGCCTACCGATGCCGCCACGGCCTACCCAGACGTGCAGTTTGCCTCCATCGCGTTGGTTGGCTTTGCCAACGTGGAGCTGGGAGCTGGCGAGAGCACGACTGTGACCATTGGCATCCGTGAGAAGCAGTTGAGCTACTACAACGTGAACACGTCGAGCTGGGAACTGGCGACGGGCGCGCGCCCGATCTACGTGGCCAAAGACGCGGAGGACGTGATGTTCGGCGGTATGGTGCAGGTTTAGGCTTCTGAAAGCTGGAAGCAGCGCAGAGCCAGCGATCGTGGACTCCGTGTTCCAGAAACGGATTTTTGCGTAATTCATTTCACCACGTGATGTTAGCAAGTATCGTTGCATAGTCAATTGTATTCCGGATGCACTGCACTATTATCAGATACCGTATCCTATACTTAAGGAAGTGCAATTCTGCACAACTCTCTCATTTCAACATGTTAGTTTGGGGGGTTCATGGGCTGTGAAGAGCGCGAGTAGGGTTGCAATTGAAAGCACCTTTTGCTCAGACTTCACGCGTCAACGAGTGAACGTTTGAGGTGTTGTTCTGTGAACATGTGGCTGATGGCGTGGTTGCCGTTGTGATAAAGTGGATGCACTTTTGCTGTGGAAGATCCACCATCAATTAATCTGACTGACCAATTTGGACAGTCGCTCTCCTTGCCCATCCCAAACACTTCAACTTCAACTTGAAGATGAAACCGTTTTTCGGACCAGTCAACGTGACAGGCGTCCCGTCTCCAGAAGGATGTGACGAGGCAAACGGTTCACGTCGCACTCGAGTTGAAGCTGAAGCAGTCATCCGCTTCGACGTGTGCGGGAAATAAATCAAGTCCCGCGGCAGCAAGGCACAGAGAACTGAGGGTTCTCAGACTTGCCCGAGGGGCCGCAAGCCTCTTCAACATTTGCGTCGTGCTCAACAAGAGAAAGAGCGCTGCAATGTCTGGCCCACCAGCGTCGGGAATTCAAGCAACCAGCCTGGCGGCGGGAGGCGGGGTGCGAGAATTGGCGTATGCTTCCAGTGGAGAAGCTTTCTATGGTGTCCTTGCTCGAATATGTCTGGACTATTATAAATGTATCATCTTCTCAATCGAGTGTCAGGAGGGATAGAACACCCATTCAATCGCGACAGGAATCGGTGGCGAGATACAACGGTGCCAATTAGACTGGTGTTTCAGTAGAAGTGCAGGGTCAAATCTAGCTCGAATTGCGCTGACCCTTGCCAACGCTTTCCCCTAAAAGACGGACCCACGCAGTTTTCGGCCAGCAATCCATGCGCATGTATCCCTTACCTGTTCACTGATTGAATTACTACATGTCGTATCGCAGTTTTGTTCGAGATCTCGGTTTGGGATGGGACTCCGATACACATCAGATTTGAAGTGACGTCGGGCAGCTGGGTGTCGTTCCTGAGATCGAACGAACGGCAGCGAGGCAGAAACTGCAGCTCTGCGCAGAGGTCTGATCGGCGCAAAGGTCGTGCTGGGAGGATGTGGGTGTTGCAAAATGTTCATAGCTTTCTGATTGAAGTTGACGGCGGTGCCCTCGCTTATACCGAGGCAGTTGCAGTTCCATACGTCGTTGAAGTCAACACTCATTTTAATAAGAGCATGCAGTCGATCCTGCTATTGTTCAGGGCTGGAGAAAGCCTTTGACAATGCATGTATATCCATGGTGCATGGCGTTACAGTTCGGCGGAGAAATGCTGCGCTTGCTTCCTTGGTTCTCGAAAGGTAGCATACATTGTGAAAATCCTCATTCTCAAATCTCCCAGCAACAGTTCACTTCATCGAGTGGAATCTCTGCCCAATCTCCGGATAGAGCGTCTGTTGGCCTGCTGACTTCACGATGCGACCTGTGTCAATCTCCCTTGCAGCCGGCGCCCTTCTATTTGCGTCGGTCTCCGCCAGCGACCCGCCCACGGTCACCGTCAAGAATGGCTCGTACTATGGAGCGTATCAATCCACGTATGACCAGGATCTGTTCCTCGGCATGCCCTACGCCCAACCGCCAGTGGGAGACCTCCGCTTCCGCAACCCTGAGCCGCTCAACACGACGTGGACTGATGCCAAGAACGCGACGGAGTATTCTCCCGAGTGCTACGGCTACGGCAGTGACCAGTGGGTGTTGGGCAACGTCATTTCAGAGGACTGTCTGACGATCAACGTGGTCCGTCCGAGTGGCATCTCGGAAGATGAAGCGCTACCGGTTGCTGTCTGGATCCACGGCGGCGGGTTGACCGAAGGGGGCAACCGCGACCCTCGCTACAACTTCTCGTACATCATTGAAGAAGCCGCTCAAGCCGGCAAGCCGTTCATTGGTGTCAGCATCAACTACCGTCTGCAAGGGTTCGGCTTCATGTGGGGAAGCGCTATTGAAGAGGCGGGTGTGGCGAACCTCGGGTTTAAAGACCAGCGTCTGGCGCTGCACTGGGTTCAGGAGAACATCGCGGCATTCGGAGGCGACCCGAGCAAAGTCACGATCTGGGGCGAAAGCGCTGGCGGCTGGAGCGTCGGGTACCAGCTCATCGCTTACGGCGGTCGTGACGACGGCCTTTTCCGAGCCGGCATCATGGAATCCGGCGCACCTGCTCATGGACCATCCAGCTACACGAACGCTTCGACCTGGGACACCCACTACACGGACATCGTGGCGGCGGCGAGTTGCAGCTCTGCAGCCGACACATTGGCCTGCCTGCGCCAAGTTCCGGTGGCCGAACTGTCATCGATTCTCAACAGCTCCGTGACCTCGTCGGCGTCCTTCAGCCCCGTGATCGACGGCGATTTCCTCCAGGACGCAGGTGCGACGCTTCTGACCAACGGAGACTTCGTCCACGTGCCGATTCTGCACGGAGCGAACCACGACGAAGGCACGGCGTTCGGCACGTGGGGCATCAACTCAAGCGACGCATTCCTGGAGTACCTCATGGCCTGGGGCAACAGCGAGGAAGAGGCGGCCATCCTCGCAGAGGTCTATCCGGATATCCCTGAGATTGGCATTCCAGGCACGCTGATCGGTCGCCCACCCGCAGATTCCTTGGCTGGGTCCCAGTACAAACGCGTGTGTGCGTACGCCGGCGACAACTACATGCACGCCCCGCGTCGCTTCACAGCCGAAGCCTGGGCGGCCTACAACGTCACGAGCTACAGCTACGTGTTCAACGTGCTGGTCAACGGCTTGTCGGAGTATATCGGCGCCACGCACTTCCAAGAGATCGCGTTTGTGTTCTACAATCTCCTAGGCGACGGCTACAACAACTCGGTCTCGGTGGACCCGTTCCTGAACGAGCCAGAGAGCTTCAGTCAACTGGCGCGCATGATGACGCGCATGTGGGCGAGTTTCATCGTGGACCAGACGCCCAACCACTCTGGAGGTAAGGTTGCTGTCACATTGCTGTGTGGTTTGCGTCAACTAATCTGGTCGGTATTTGCTTCGTTTCCATGTGCTGTCCAATGCAGTCACGAGCGTCGAATGGCCCGAGTACACGCTGGAAGACCCGCAGAACATCGTGTTCGACGTGAATGTGACCGACCTCGCCTACGTCGAGTCAGACACCTATCGCGCTGAGGGGATCGCGTACCTGCACAGCATGTACAGCGACTAGGCCACCGAAGTGTAGCCGGAGGGCAAACACACACGCCCTTCGTGTGTGAAACAATGCGTAGTAGGCGGCCAACTAGTAGGTAGAGCTGGGCGAGCTTAGCTTGTTGAGAACCTGTTGCATGAATCCCCAAAACATCACGTGTGAGCAGATTTCACCGTGCAGCATTTATCAAAACGAACTCGTTCGATCGTGATGAAGTGCTTTCCAGGCAGTAAAGAAGCTTGCACTGGCTCGGTGTAGTCCGGTAGCGAACCTGACGGAATTGCGGCTCAGAGGAAGAATGCGACAGACAGGTTGAAAACGACTTCGACAATTGGTTGCCCGCCCAGGCTGCGTACAGAAGCCAGTGTACCAATCAACAGCCGCACTTCAACTTGGGCCAGGCAGCTTCAACCACGCAGCAAGGAGCACCATCTGGATCGTCCGACGGATCTCACAAGTTGTCTTTCAAAAGCGCAGAGACTCGCGGATGTATTAAATACGGTATCACCAATACCACGCACATGGGGCTAACGTCATTTACACCCACAGAGCACAGAGCGCTTTCACTTCAGCTGAGATAGTCGTTTGGATGCTGCGTCCCCTTGCACCAGCCAACTGTTGACTGCTGACCGCTTCACCGCCATGATCGGTCACGGCGACAAGCAGCACACTCGGCTCTTCCCCGGATGGCTCAACAAATCTCAGGGGCTCAAGTTGCAGTTCAACTCCTGAAGACAATCATCAATGCGGTTTGTCTTTGTCAGAGCCCAACCTTTGCGACAAAGCCCCCAGGGGATTTTAGGCGGAGCTATTGCAGGGCATGCGCAACTTTGCCGCTTCGATTCGCAGCGCCTTCATCGTTCAATTTTCCGTGGACGCAGCACACACAACTTTTCTCTCTCACTGACCCATTGCATTGCTATGAGGCATCTACAATCGTTGATTGCGGCCGGAGCGCTGCTACTCGCACCGACCGCCGCCAGCGACCTGCCTTCGGTCACCGTCAAGAACGGCTCGTACTATGGAGTGTATCAATCCACGTATGACCAGGATCTGTTCCTCGGCATGCCCTACGCCCAACCGCCAGTGGGAGACCTCCGCTTCCGCAACCCCGAGCCGCTCAACACGACGTGGACTGATGCCAAGAACGCGACGGAGTATTCTCCCGAGTGCTACGGCTACGGCAGTGACCAGTGGGTGCTGGGCAACATCATCTCGGAGGACTGTCTGACGATCAACGTGGTCCGTCCGAGTGGCGTCTCCGACGGAGCGGAGCTGCCAGTTGCCGTCTGGATTCACGGTGGAGGGCTCATCCAGGGCGGCGCACGGGATCCTCGTTACAATTTGTCTTACATGATTGAAGAAGCCGCTCAAGCCGGCAAGCCGTTCATTGGTGTCAGCTTCAACTACCGTCTGCAGGCGTTCGGCTTTCTGTCGGGTACGGCAGTGCATGAGGCGGGTGTGGCCAATCTGGCGTTGAAAGACCAGCGGCTGGCACTCCACTGGGTTCAGGAGAACATTGCGGCGTTCGGCGGCGACGCCAACAAGGTCACGATCTGGGGGGAAAGCGCCGGTGCGAGGAGCATTGGGTATCAACTCGTCGCCTACGGAGGCCGGGACGACGGTCTCTTCCGTGGCGCTGTCATGCAATCCGGTGCATCCGCCTATTGGCCTGCGAGTTTCAAGAACGCGTCGGCTTGGGATTCCTACTACAACGGCATCACAGCCGCTACGAACTGTAGCGCCGCCGCCGATACGCTGGACTGTCTTCGTCAGGTCCCGATTGCTCAGCTTTCTGCGGTCCTCAACAGCTCAGTGGCTACTTCAGCGTCCTACGCTCCTTCAGTCGATGGCGACTTCCTTCAAGACGTGGGGCCGACGCTGTTGGGCGAAGGGAAGTTCGTGCATGTGCCCATTTTGCATGGAGCGAACCACGATGAAGGCACAGCGTTCGGCAAGACCGGCATTGACACGACGGAGGAATTCGCCGAGTACTTGGTAGGGACGATGAGTTACAGCGAGGAAGAGGCGGCGATCTTGCTGAATCTGTACCCTGACATCCCGGAGATCGGCATTCCAGCGACTCTGCACGGACGCCCAGGCGCTGACACTTCGTACGGAAACATGTACAAGCGAGTGTCTGCCTACGCTGGAGACAACAACCAGCACGCGCCTCGTCGCTTTATGTCCCAGGTCTGGGCGAGCGACAGCGTGCCAGTCTACAGCTACGTGTTCAATGTGCTGCCTGCTGGAATCTCGCAGTACATCGGCGCGACCCACTTCACAGAGGTGGCTTTCGTGTTCTACAACCTGCTCGGCGACGGCTACAACAACTCGGTCGCGACGGATCCGTTCCTGAACGAGCCGGAGAGCTACACGCGGCTCGCTCGACTGATGACGCGCATGTGGAGCAGCTTCATCGTGGACCAGACGCCCAACCACTCCGGAGGTAAGCGCCCACTTGTTACGCCGCCATCCCATACTGACCCTACGTCTTTTTAATAACTGCTCGGTTTGCGATTTTTGTAGTCACGAACGTTGAATGGCCCGAGTACACGCTGGATGACCCGCGAAACATGGTGTTCGACGCCAACGTGACCCAGCTCGTCCACGTCGAGCCGGATTTCTACCGGACAGAGGGGATCGCGTACATTCACAGTCTGTACAATGCCACCGCCTAGTCTAGTGCGGGGTGGAGTATGGCCCCTTAGGAGTCTTTAGCATCGTCGAGATTACTGGAGGCAATGAACGTTGGAGCAGCTATATTGAGCATAGTGGTAATGGCCGGAAGATGCCAATCCGTTACTACCAGCCAAAACAACTGGCAGACGTTGAGTCTCCATGCTTGACGCCAACAGATCCAGCAGCCGTCTCGACATTAGTCTGTAACGAGAGGCCTGGGCGTTGCTTCCCTCATCGCATGATTCAAAGGCACCACGCTAAATAATTTTGCCGCCACCTGATAAAACGTAAAGTCGATATAAATAAATCGTACAAACAGTTCACAAGGGTCAATACTGCTAAATACTGCTGAAACAACTGTAAAAGCCAAACAATACCGGTAAAACTCAGTAGAAGCGCTTCATCCTGATTCGACCACTGTAAAGACGATCATATTACTTCGAAGCGCTAAAAGTATTCATCAAGAAGGGTACGTAAAGGCTGGAGGGATTCCGATATGAGAGCCCTTCAAACTCAAATCTCCTGCTGCGGAACCGGCCCTTTCGACGCCCATGCCGCCAGCCATTTCATGTGCGAAGAGAAGCAAAAGCAGTGTCCAGGACTCGATTCCATCATCGCGAGGCTGCCAGGCGATATCCACAATCCACCGCAGGAAGGAAGGGAGAGATCCCGCCTCCACGGCGGTGAGGCAAGCTCGGCCCTCAAGATCCGCATCCCGCCACAGCTCGGCACGCGCAGTCAGGCGCAGTCCACCGTTTGCCGCGCCAATTCTTCCCGAAAGGCTTCGGACACGGCGGCGGAGCGGGAGCCAATGACAAGCGCCATCAGAATCTGATGCCATTAGCTAACGACGGGACGTCGCCCCTGGCAGGATCGCCAGTTCGAATCGCCCTGAGGCGCCGAAGAAAAAGCCAGGAGGAGCAGGCGGGGTGGGCGAACGTAGAAAACGGGAGCAGGCGCCAGCGGAGTCTGCTTAACTTCGTACCGGATACCTCCATACCTTTGATCTTCGATCATTCCACATGTTAAAGTATTTAGTAGCCAACAGTAGACCCTCTGCTGTGCTTCTTCTTTTCGAACACCTCTAGAATCAGTCATATACGTACCATAGAAATCTATTATAATCCGGAGGATTGGTGGTGACGTCGCCTCTGATGGACAGACAGGAACGGCAATTTGCTACGTACAGGGGAGGGTGGCACGTTGTGGATGCCCGCCGCGTGGTCACGTCGTCGGTGCGCGAGGATCTGTTCCCTTCCCCGCCTTCCGCAGCTTGGCCTTGGCCGCTCTTGCGTTCCTCCCTGGCGCCAGTTCGCCCAGTTCTGCAAATCCGGGCCCAGCGCCTTCAGCTCCGCCGCTTCCTCCTCCTCACGGCCATTAGCGCAGCGCCCCGCCTCGACAGAAGGGCGACGCGAACGAGCCCAGAGAGCGAG
>MBAC02006560.1:0-17468 GCA_001712635.2 Nothophytophthora sp. Chile5
ATGGCAGATCCCTGTACGTGGTAGTGCTATCACATTAAATGCGTTCCGCTCCACACAAGGCCGTGTGGTGGGCCCAGTGTGAACATCAGTAAGATTGACACGTTGTAAGCATTGTAACACCCGCAAGGGTATAATTACACGACATATCGACCTGTAGTAGTGCAATCGAGCCACACAACACGTCTGACCACATAGCGATACCAAACCGATCATACTATCATCAATCAACCCACAAGAACCAACGGAAGCTATTGACCAAGTTGCACGACGAACATTTATAGAAAATAAAATTATATAATATATATATTAAATCTTGAAAACACGAAATAAACTCCAAGCCGCACCGACCTGAGCGCTTATGCCAGGCCTGCTCCGACACAACTCTAACGAGGCCGAAGGCCGAGTCACAGATGAGCGATGAGAGCGAAGCGAGCGAGCGGTGGGTTTAGGCCCCACGCGTTGGCCCCTGCGGAGCGCAGCGAGGCAGGATTAGGAGAGTAGTGGAGCGAGCCGCGAGGCGAAGCGCAACGGAGTCTCTCCTAACACATACCCACGCCCGCGTAGCGGGCGCCCCACAGCTAGTCCTCTATAAGTAGGCCAGTAAGGTGTGTGTCCAACGGTACTGCGTAGTACAGTGTTACGTCCAAGCCAAAAACATCAGGATATTTAAGTGGGGGCCCGGCGTGCGACCTAGCGCGGCGCAATTCCCGACCAAACGCGGTTTCATGTAGGTTGCAGCTCGGAAAACGACGGAAGTTGTCACAACCGTTCCAGCTTAGGGAACATTTCGGGCACCGCAACGCTATTCCATTGGCTCACAATATTCACATATACGCATTGTGATTCGCTGAAAACGGATCGGATCAAAGTATGGTAATTAGCTGATCATCATCGACTGCCGGGTGACCTGTGATACCAAATACGGAGGCCAGATACTAATTGTCAGAGGGAAAACGCAGCTACCGACTTGCAGCGGCGTGAGCCGAAGCGAGAGAGAGATGGCCCTTCATGCAGTGGCCTCTGCCGAGACAAGCCACGCACAGGGACGTTCCGACGTGTTGGCTTTGTTTTGTGTTGTCGACGAGCGTTTAGACGGATGCGATAGTGTCCTTGGCGCTTTGTGTCAATAGTTGGACTGTGTGTGAACGGATACGACGAAAATGAAACAAGCGGCAGCGATTGACGAACTTTTGGACAAGTTCGTGCATTTGTGTCAGCTGGCAGCTCTTTCCTGAGCGTGTTCGTGTGGATACGGTCAAAAGGGTGCTGTCCCTCCACCCACACGCAGCCACATAACGCGAGACCCGCGTTGCCGTGGGAATGATAGTATCGAATGGATGGATTTACGAGTTGGTTTTGGGAGGACTGCGATATGCGTATTTGTGAACTGGGAACAAAGCGTCGTGTTTAAACCCAGATGGGTCGAAATAAACTGGATAAATAGATTAACCCAAATAGAACCTCCATGATTGACAAAATATGTTTGTAGTTGTCCGTTTCGTTCAGTCCGATACTATCACCATAAACCAGTGAGCAACGTAAAAGCAAGATGTGTGAGTGACAAATAAGTGGACGATTACTTGGTGGATTCGGTGATAAGTATTGGCTCGAGCTGGTGAGTGAGGATTAGCAGGACCACCGAAGTGCAATAGCGTAGAGTTAGATTGCGCTGGCAATATAACAGGCTGTGCACAACGCTTTGCCCGGACGCTCTTTGATATTTGCTCGAGCATGAAGACGCACACGAAACACAGAGGCAAGAAAGACAGACTAAACTTGGTGGCGTGTCTGCAGCATGCAGCATGGATCGGATTGGACGACGTGTTTATTTTACCAACAAAAAGAAGACAGATCCCTACACATGGTAGCGCTACCACATTAAATGCGTTCCGCTCCACACAAGGCCGTGTGGTGGGCCCAGTGTGAACATCAGAAAGATTGACACGGCGTAAGCATTGTACCACCCGCAAGGGTATAATTACACGACATATCGACATGTAGTAGTGCAATCGAGCCACACAACACGTGTGACCACATAGCGATACCAAACCGATCGTACTACCATCAACCCACAAGAACCAACGGAAGCAATTGACCAAGTTGCACGACGAACATTTATAGAAACACAAAATTATATAATATATATATTAAATCTTGAAAACACGAAATAAACTCCAAGCCGCACCTGTCTGAGCGCTTATGCCAGGTCTGCTCCGACACAACTCTAACGAGGCCGAAGGCAGAGTCACAGATGAGCGATGGGAGCGAAGCGAGCGAGCGGTGGGCGTAGGCCCCACGCATTGGCCCCTGCGGAGCGCAGCGAGGCGGGATTCGAAGAGTAGTGGAGCGAGCCGCGAGGCGAAGCGCAACGGAGTCTCTCCTAACACATACCCACGCCCGCGTAGCGGGCGCCCCTCAGCTAGTCCATAGGTAAGTGAGCTCTTCCGTTCGATACCGGTGTGAGGGTTTTAGAGCAGTTGGTGACAGACGGGCAGTAAAAGAAGGGGAGAAACTTCGTTTTAGCGCCAGTTTAGTTTTGACCAATCAGTAGTACATAAGGAAGAATAGAGCCTTCAGATTTTCTGTGAATGTGATAATGTTTCTATTTTTTGAGACTCTAATTTCAGCAAAACGGCTTCAGAGTATTTTCAAGTAATCAAAATAATCAAAATGGAGAAAGGCCACATTTTATTCAACCCCTTCCTTATACTACTCCGTTCCAAAACACTTGTCCCCTTCAACAATTCGAGTGTTTCAATGCACTTGTCCCCAAATTATACTTACTTTAATTAATTATGGTGTGATGGTGTGACGCTAGCTAATGCACGCATAATCGAGACTGTGTAATCAGAGCAGGGAATGCTGACAGGAAGTCATCCCCCCCCCCGGAGCAGCCTTGCCTTTGACATGTGCGCGAGCTTGTAGGTGTTCTCCCTCCCTTCACGGATGCACGATTCCATTGCGCACTGCAAGGACAGGAAGATCTTGTTCAGCGTCGTGTCTGGCAATTCCCAGTACGCCTCAGAAGCAGCCTTGACCAACTCTTCAACGTTGCGCGCCGATCTCTCTTGTTGTCGGGCTTGGATCGCGTTAAACGCTCCGAGATCTAAGCAGTTCATATCGGGGCTATTTGGTGGTTGGCACTTCAGTATCACGTTCAGCCCGAGTGCTTTCACTGCTGCGCAAAATGCTGGGTCCTTGGGGCCGATATGGGGAGAGGCATTGTCTTGCTGAATTGTGATACGCGCACCTCTGCCTCCTCCAGGCCACCTCGATAGAATCGCGGGCAGCAGCTTGTCGACGAGCATCTCGCGATAGTTTTCCTTCGTAGCAGTAACGGCCTTCGTTACCGGTGTCCCGGCAACCCTGTTCCGGCTCGTCCTTTGTGCCAGTGTGTTCTCTACAAACGGCCATGTCCCTAGCTTTCCGTCGAATACGCACTCTCCCGATGCATTATATCGAGGGCGCACCACAGCAGCCAGCATCATCACCTTAATGATGTGGCGCTTGCTCTTCAGCTTACGGGCGGGTTCAGGCTCGTCGGGCAGAAGTATGAAGCGTCGCTTCACGACCGTGAGGAAGAAGTACTTCTCGTCCACGTGGACCGCGTCCATCATGTCGTGGTACGCGTTGACGGACTTGTCCACGTGGTCGAGGCAGAACTTGACGCGGGTCTGCAGATTGTCTGCAGTGAGCAGCGGGCGCGTCACGCTCGTGAAAAAGCGCAGTTTCCCCTCCTTGAGCCGACGGAAAAGGGTTGTGGATGGCAGGCCACACGTTACGGCAGCAGCACGGATCGTCGTTCGTCGTTGAAGGTCGGCGTGGCGGAGCCGTTCGAGTGTGGAGGTCAAGTCGCGTCGGTCTCCTTCCGGACAGATGCTTCAGTGACGGTGCCTTGTAGATGCCGTGGAGAGCGGCATTGTCTTTAGCGCGCTTCCACAGCCGCGCGATTGTCTTATTGTGAACCTGGAAAACGTCAGCCACCTTTTGCATGGCGCCACGACGGGGTTTGCCTGCATGAAACCGTGCTACGACCTCGCTGATCACCTGTTCGCGCTCCTTCGAAGTAAGCTCTCTTGTTTTGCGCGCGTTGTTCTTCATGCTGTTGACTTGGCGGTCGGTTTTGGACTGGCGCTTTCAGTTGTGCGTAAGGGTGGACGACATATCGGTTGGTTTCCCGCAATTTGGACACAAAAGCACTGTGATGGTCACCACGACTCCAATTCGACGTTGTTCGTAAAGCTATGCACACCATTGAAATCGCAAGTGCCCAAGCATCGTTTTTAGACCAATCACAGTTGTTTCCGCATCATATTGACAAATCCCGAAGCGTTTTATCAAAAAGGGACAAGTGTTTTGGAACGGAGTAGTAGCTTCCTTCCTATGCAAACGGACAAAGCGGACAGAATGTTGTCCATTTGTTTTTAGAAATACAAAATGCTGACTAAGTGAAATGAAGATATTATCCCAAGAACAAAAAAAGAGAGACTATGCGGGCAACGCGTGGTCAACATCCCCCTTTCATTCACTTCCGAAACCCACGAGCATCGCCCGCGTTGTGTCGGTATCGAGTCTGACGGCGCAGTGTAACTTCACGCGTTTTATTACGAAGGGCGGCACCAACCTTGACGACGTTGAGCGGTGGATCTCTGCGGACGATTCTGGGGATGTGCTGTGCCTAGTGATGGATAAGTACGGTATGTTCCTAGCCTTTGACGAGGGCAGCAGGGGCCATCCGCTGGGGAGAGGAGCGGTGTCGAGCTATTTCAGTCTCGTCAAGACAAACCTACTCATTCGCTTCCCAGGGCTGGAGAGTACTTGCACGTGGTGCCCCAAGGCGGTATAAGGAACCTTGGGAAGATACTGCAAGAATCGCGGAACGGAGTTCATCCAACAAGCACCGCCGTGCACCAAGAGCAATCTGCATATGCTGACTGCTGGGTTGTGCATGCACACTTATTCCTCTCAGGACTACGCAGACGCAGCACTACGCTCGTTGCTGTGGCAGCTATTGGGTCGCGCGTCTGATGCTCAGTGTCTTGAAAATCAAAACGTTTGCATACCAGCGTAAATGGAGACCTGGGACTTACAATGTGAATTTGTTGAACTAACGACCCGCTGTTTATGGGAAAGGGAGTGTCTACACGTAGCCATTAAGCGAGTGAAATCGACGCAAATGCAAAGGCCTTACCGTTTTTGCGGACGCTGCTGGCATGGCTACCTGTGCGGTTCACGCCTTGGCTGTCGCTTGCGCAATGCAAGAGTCGCCTTCGGAATATCTGATGTACCATCTACCACGACCAAGCACCCCGCCAGTACAAGCGAGTATGGAGCATGCACTGCTAGAGAACCCTCTTACCGATCGCGGCGCCAGCACAGTTGACCTTGTAAAGGCGACTGAAGCGGTCAGAAAGGCCATCGCAAGCCGCATAGCCGCACGAGAGACTAAGGACAGCGACAGCACGGTTTCTCTAAACGGGGTAGCTGTGGTTGCGCCTGTGGTCAGCACGGCCGGTGCCAGCACGCAACCGAAGCGCGCCTCAGTAGTTCAGCTGGCGTCCTACACCAATCGCCTCCTGAAGTCGCTTTTTGATCGAGTTGATCCGGGCGGGGAGGCAATTACCCGTGACCTCTCCTCCCCCCACTCATTCCAACGCGGCGGTACTCATCGCACTAATACAAGCGGCCAGCTCAGCGCGCAGTGGATTTTGGAATGAGGGGTTTGGAGTCTGACGCATCTCTCCAAATTATTTAACTACATCCTCAACACCACACGGGAAGATCAACAAGTTGCCAGACCGCTAGTTGGGAGAGCTCTCGACGCGCCCAGTGAACTGCCCGATGTTGCTGTTCTCGGTATTGAGGCGAGACAGAGCATACACAAACTCCAGGCATACCTGTTTGTTGCATCCATTGACGTCGGTGGTCGAAGAAACCTCAGTAGCGACGTATTGGGCGACTTCATGGCTTCCATCGTCCGACATTATCCAGAAATGCACGCATTGGGTGAAGACACGCCATACACCAGACGTCTACATACCAGCATGAAGCTACATGGAGTCAATCATCTGGCGATATTGGCGTGGGCCACCCGCTGGATCCTGTGTCGCGGAAGTAATTAATTCATATGACTCCTCTTGTTCGCGGATCTTTTCTTGGTCATTCCGTGCGGTATCCGCGTGAGAGTCCAGTACTGAAGAGTCTCTCTACAAAATGTATCACAACACGAAGTACAATTAGTGCGAGCTAACACACTGTATCATCAATATATCCGATACCTTTCGTTCGCTGCGTCGGGCTTGCCCTCTACTCAATCCCTCTGCTTTCCTCCCCCCGGACTAGATGGCACTGGGACTTGCTATGTCACTCATCTCCCCCCGCATTCGGGTCAAACAAGGAATGCGTCAGAGTCGGGCAGTAAGAGCGACAGCACGGAGTCTCGATGGCCAGCGACGAGTGGCGCGTTAGAGGATGAACAGGAAGTGTGGGTGGCTTCACGAATGGCGGGCAGGTGAACGGGGTTGTGAGGGCGGCGACGACTGGCCAGCAACACTCACAGCAGCAGACGCTGCCTCGCGCACATGGCTGCGGAGCGTTCTGCCCGCGACTCCAGGGGGGGTAACCTTCCAGCGTGTTCATGCGCTGCCTCGCACGCTGGACTACGACGACCACTTGGAGCAGTTGCCGAACTGTTCCGCCGCCATGTAACGACCGGTGGTTATCTACGAAGATACATCCACGCTGAGTGCGCCACTCGGGTGCTGCCGCGCACACTCTCACCAAGACCTTCTGTTTGCATACAAGAAGAGAGTTAATACACACGGGTTACGAGGTGGAGGCGTGCCACGCACACGCCGGAGACGACTCAGCGGCTTACTGTAGTGGGTGGTGAGTTTAAAACCCAGCCATGACCACATTCTGCAGTCGAGTGACAAATGAGTGCTCATAGGTAGGAGGTTGGTGTCAGTCACCATGTCGTGGGCCAGTGTGGGTTGCCCACATTGTACATGCTCTTCCCTCACCCAAGCTGGTACTTACGGAATGCGCGATAAGCAGCCATCACTGGGGAGCTCCAGTGGTTCCCAAGGTAGGATAGCTTGTTGGCATGCATGTTTAGATCTCTCATTTTTGCTTTCACCGCCATCAAGCGATACAATCGGCGAGCTATTCTGGAGGTGCCAGCTTCCCCAACAAGTTTTTCAAGTGCGACCTGCTACACTTACCTGCTCATTCTGGATTCTGCAGTCAAACCCAGAGGTCGTCTCCCTCCGAAGTCCTCTATTCCCTGCCTGGCTGAGCCTCGCACGCTGGTGTTGTGTAGTCCTTCCCATCACCATCTCCCTGCGGGAGTGCTGGTGACGTCTGCCTGCCAGACGAAGCTGAGCTTTGAAGCATGCAACTGCGCAGTAGCGCAAGCTCAATGGCCTCGACCACGTCGCAGGGGGTGTGTGATTGTTTTCTCGACGGGCCCCCAGTTGTATTCGTTTCTAGAGGGAGTCTGTCCGCAAATCGTTTTGTTGGTTGACGCCACCGTACCGGTATCTGGATTGATTACACCCCAGAAAAAGGCCAGTCACAGGAATGATGATGCCCACCACGCTCATTTTCGCAAAACACGGTCGGACTGGTGGCATAAATTCTAGAATGAAGTGCTTACAGAGGAAGAACCTCGGGGGTTTGATGACCCTCGCGCACAGATGATTATGGTCCTGGCCTGCGAGCAAGAAAGAGTGCTCAGTCCACGCGTCCACCGACAGCCCCAGCGATGGCACCCGCCGGAGCCGCCGCAGTTGTGGCTGGCACGCGCTCGTCGTCTTCCAAGGCGGCCTCTGCCTCCACCACCTCAGCCAAGTCGACGCGACGGGATGCTGCGGCGAGTGCGAAGCCCCGGAAGAAGAAGATCCGCACGTATTGCAGACGGAAGGTAGAGCCGCTTAGCTACCCGCCTGCACTCTCTTTCTCTCAACGCCGAACGGAACGAATACACACTTTGTCTGATGTGGCGATGCTGTGCTGCACAGACCGAGATCGCGGGGTTAGAAGACGAAGTGCGGCATTTGGACTCGCAGATGCAGTACTTCGCGTGTCGAGAGCGGGTGCTGCAGCAACGCGAGGAGCTCATGCGACGCGAGCTCGGGAACCAGTCGCTGCATGCGGCGCTCCAATCCCAGCGCCTGTCCTTCGCGAGTTCGATGTCCATGATCTCGCAATTCTTCGTACGTCTCGCTGTCTTCGCTAACCTTACAGTCGCCGTGGCTCACTGACTGATGCTCTTCTCCTTCCATTCGACAGCGCGAGGTGGACGCTGGTCCGTTCGATTTGCCCACTCGACTGGGCAGAAACCCGGTCCAGCGATACGCCACCCTCTTGAAGATGAAGCGCGACCGCATGCAATTGGCTCGGGAATTCATGAAGCAAAGACACCACTCCACGGTCACGGCGGCGTTCTGCGACCAGAAGAAGTTCGAGGCTTCCAACGGCGACTTGTGTTCCACGCGCTTCGAGACCACGCCACTCCCCGAAGCGCGCAGTATCAAGAGCATCGTGGACGCGCTTCAAAACTTCGTGTTCAACATCGAAATCAGCATCTCCGAGGTCTTGGGGGACATCACAGTGCGTGAGAACGATGACGCGTCGCCCGACAGCCCTGTGGCCCAGCACCGACTCGTCACCACGATCGCCGATGCGGTCCAATTGGACACGAACAACGTGGCGTTCGCGGAGTACCGACCGGCCGGACCTCCTGGAAGCGGAGCGAGCGAAGTCGGGCTCTTGATCTGCGACGCTGTGGACGAAGACGAGCTGTTCCCCTATCGTCCGTCCGAGCGCGTTCGCCAGGATATGACAGTGATTCTCATGGTGGCTTGGCACCAGCACGAGAGCGACGAGCCTATGATCGTGATGTCCAGATGGTGGTGTCTTCGTATCCGGAAGTCCGAGCTGCATACGCCTCCGTTCGTGATAGATCGCGTCCAAACTGGCATCGAGAAGGTCAACGCGGCCATGCTAACAGCAGCGAGGCATGCCGACCGACTGCCAGTACGAAGACCCGAGCAGAGCGGAGCTTCCCTCTAATTTCCGACAATTGAGCCCAAACTGAGCTGATTACGTGGCCGTGGCGCGCGCTTTGAGCTCGTCCAGGAAGCTCCGAGGGGCGGGGGGAGCACTGGTCTCTGAGGTTTTGAGCCTTCGAGGTGGCTGAGGCTCGACGGCTTCAGCCACATCGCCGGTGTTGCCGCTTTTCCGAGCGGAAGCCCGCTTCAGTTCATCCAGGAAGTTCGCGGGCTTCGTTCCACTGTCGCTGGCGCTTGTTTCCCCATCGACGGAGGGCGTTGACCCTTCAGCGCTGGGTTTCTTGCGTTGCGATCGGCTCTGCAATTCAGCGAGGAAGTTGCCTTTGCCACCGCCGAAGGGCGACGGGCGAGGTGCTTTCTCTTCGGACCCCTCGACTGGCAGGGAGCTGCTGGCCTCTTGTGCTCGTCGAGCTTCGACGAGTTTCATCAACGCCTTGGACTTGGGCGGCACGACCACCGGGACCGCCACCGCTGGCGTGCTGTCCTCCTCCTTCGCAATAGCACCGCTTGAAGCCGGCGGCGTTTTTCTAAAGCTCCGGGGGGTCCTCGCCTGTCCATCTCCACCTTCAGCGGTGGTCAGCTCCGTCGTCTTTGGCTCGGAGCTTCCTGTATTGTGAGACGGTGGCTTTGCTGACTGCAGTCCACTGCTTCTGCCTTGATTCGCTCGAGTAGGACTGCAGAAATCCTTCTCCAGGAACTGCAGCACCCCCACAGCCACACGCAGCGACTTGACCTGTCGAAAGCCTCGAGGCGGTGGCGTCTCCATCTCCCCAGGCGTCTCGACCAGCGCCTCCTTCGTCGCCGTCACCTCTTTGTCCTCCAGCTGCATCAACCGCAGCGCCTCTGCTTCCCGTTCAGTCATTGTAGCGGATTCCACGGCAGCAGCCGCGACGACGTCGCTCTGCTCAATAGCAGCGGTAGCCACGTCGTTGATATCCTGGCTCCGTCTCGCAATAGCGCTGTCCAATTCGCGTTTCCGAGCTTCCGCTTCTTCCTCGACCGACAGCTTCTTGAAGGCTGCGCGCTCACGTGGCTGGACGTCACTCATCGCGGGGAACGGGCCGAGAAGCCTCGGAGCATTGCGGATTTCCGCTTTCAGGCCTCGAATCAGCTCGACTTCGGCCTGATACTGCTCGAACGAAGGCGTTTGCGCCTCCCAAGTGCGCTGACCATGCGCCAACTCGCTTTTCACAGCGTCTCGCTCCTTACAGAGCGTTAAATGCTGCTGCTTGGCGTCGTCCCGTAGCGAAATGAGCGTGCTCTTACCGAACACGCGCTGCAATTCCTCGTTCCGAGCGTCTTCAGCTACTGCCACGTACTCCGCTTTGGCTTGGGGTACAAGCTCGTCCTCCAGTTGCACGAGGCGCAAGCGTTTGGCTTCAAGCCGGGCTTGTTGACGCTGGAATTTCACCAGTTTGGCCTCGATCTCCACGTCCGAAGGGTAGCAGAAGACCGGGTTCAGCTGCTGTCGAGCCGTGAGTTCCGGCAGCTGGACGTCTCTCCTGGCTCGCCGCACTGGGTCCCAACCTGCCTTGATGGTCTGTCGCTGCTGCTGAGCCGTTAGAAGCCGCACATGCTCCATGAAGGCAGCTCGCCAAGCCCGTTTCCGACCGTCTTTATCGAAGGCGAAGCTCTCAGGTAGTACCCGAGCCAACGCTCGGAGTTCCTGGATGTCGTACCCTGTGAAATCCAGGAAGAACGGCGCGCTATCCACTGCCAGGAAGTTGCTGCGGGCGATGTCGTCTTCGTGTGTGACCAGCCAGTGCAGGAAGCGGTTGGTCTTGAGGTATGTGGCCAGCTCGTAGGTATACAAGACCCCGGCTTCCGTCTCTCTGGCTCGAGTGATGAGGCTCTCGACCGAGAGATCGGCGATGTCGCTTGGGATCAGCGCTCTCAGAACCGCCAGACTGGTGTCGTTGGTCTCTCGTTGCCGCAATTGCCACGCCGTCTCCCGCTTTCGCATTTCGTCGGGGAACTCCTTGGCCTGGTCCCGCCGGGTCTTCCAGATCTCCACGTCTCTCATGGCTCGCTCCATCTCCGACTCGGTGCGTTTCAAGTCCCGTGCTCGGGAAAGCGTGATCTTGGAGGCGAGTTGGGCAGCTTGGGAGCACAGAGTCGAGAGCCGGTCGCTGCCTGAAGCACACTCCGGGATGGTGCGTAGTGTGGCCAGTAGTGATCGCTTCGCTTCGAGAGTTTCCGAGGCCACCGCAGACGTTGGTGGCGCGCTTTCCGAGGCGATTGAGGCAGCGAAGCGGTCGGTCTCAGCTCCCAGCGCTTCCAATAGCGTCTGGAGTGCTGCTTGACCCGTTTTGAGCTGCAGTTGGGCCGCTAGAAGCGCCTCTTTCGAGGCTTCCAATCGTCTCGACGCAAGTTGCTCTAACTCAGCGGCGGTAGCAGCAGCAGCAGTATTGAGCTTGGCTCGTTGGAGCTCAGCCTCGACCCGAGTGGCCAGCAATTCCCTCTTTGCCATGGTCAGTTCTGACTGACAAGTTGTGAGCTGCAGCTTCCAGTCGGCGACTTGAGGCGCCTGACGCTCCAGTGACCGCAGTTTGGCTGCTAAGGCCACGTTGGCCTCGTCTTCGTGGGCACATCGAGTCGGTTGCGAGAGCTCCTGCAATTCAAAAGCCAGGCGATCGAACCGCTCTTCACAAGCTGCGAGATGCTGCTCCGCTGCCAGGAAGGCGTTGCCCCGTGTGCTCTCAACACGCCATTGCAGGTCTTCGTCTGAAAGGCCCAGCGTCGCCTTAAGCACGTTCACCTGTTCCTGGAGCTTCTCCAGGCGGTTGTCACGGCGCAGTAACGAGGCGCGTCGACCTGGAGACGACAGAGGAGATGTGGCATCTGGACTGACGGCTTCCGAGCTCCCACCTCCGCCTGAGACGACGGACAGGACGGGCGGAATGGGCGCCACGCTGGGTCGTCGACACACTCCACCGCCACTTGCTGGGGCCAAAATGGGCGAGGAGGTTCGACGTGAAACGTGGATAAGAACCGGAGACGGAGGTGGTTGCTGCTGCTGCTGGAACGGCAGAGTCGAGAGCCTCCTCTGTTGCTGTTGAGGCGATACTGTTGACGGCCGTCGACGTGCTGCTGAGAAGTCCGAGCGAGGGGTTGCGACCATGCTGGCTCGGGTTCTCGCAGTCAATCCGGAGACTGGAGACGAGGTTACGACGGAGTTTCGAGACTGTAGCCCACCACGCTTCGAGGTGTCGAGAGTGCTGGGTCGACGCGAGTTTGCGGTCGAATTGACGGCGGTGGGCCGTCTTGAACTCGGAGGTTGCATCGTAGTGGTCGAAGAAGGCGGCGTCCTTCGAGTGCTGAGATTGCGTCGTGGGGCGACAGCTGCACGACTCGCTGCTGTGGACTGCAGCGAATACGTCCTTGCGATGTAGCTCCTGGTCGTGGAGGCTGAAGCGGAGGCGACGGCAGTCGGGGAGCGACCACACGGCGCGTACAGCGTACTCCCTCGACGTTCAGACGCAGTCTTGCCAGCTTTCGGGTCCGTAAACACTCGTTTTGATGCGGTGTCTGCTATCCTGCTGCCTCGGGTGATGTCACCGCTGGCAGGAATGTGCCTAGAGCCGTAGGTCTTCGCAGTCGTAGCAATGGTAGGCTTCAAGGAGTCTCGGGTAGCCTGGAGCATTGAGCAGCTGGAAGGTATGGTCAAGCCGCTGGAAGAGACTCGACGTAGTCCGAACTGCCGAAACAGCAGCTCCTTGTGCTCGCGCTGCTCTTGAGCCTGTGCGTACAGCCGCAGACACGCGGAAGTCGAGGCGCGACGCCCGAGAGCAGTCGGATGACGAGTCGGAGACCTCGGGGCTGGAGCCAACGCCGAGCCAGACGGCGGGATTTGGAGGCTGGGCTGGTGCTGACAAGGCCCTCGACGCTTCATGCTCTAGATGATCCAGGCGCTTGCGCTCCCGTGCGGCATCTCGTGGCTGCCCAAGCGATGGCGCGGCGAGCAGGTCCGGCTCGGCTATAATTACGCTGCCTCATTGCCAGGCTTCGTAATTCAGTACCTTGGTGTATTACGCTATCTCAGTAGACTTACCTCGATGGGAGACACGCATTCGAGCCAGAGCAATACTACCACGCCAGAAGCGCCATATTGAGATACGTTAACACACCAAAGTGAACCTATGGAGAACACGCAGAACGGGAATATCCTGCGAGAAGAAGCTCATGCGTCTCGTGTGCGTCCCCTGCGGCGTCGCGGCGCCCGCAGAAGGCGACGACGCGTCCGCCACGACGTGCGCCAAGTGCCAGAAGACGCTGGCGCGTCCCACGGCCTTCGACTGCGCGCGGCTCGGCCTGCTGTCGGAGCTGCAGACGCTGGTCCAGGAAGACCCAGAGTTCGACGTGAACGCGTACGAGGCCGCGTCGCAGGCCACGCTGCTGCACCACGCGGCCGTCAACAGCAAGATGGGCGTGCTGGAGTTCCTGCTGGGGGACGAGAAGCTCCAGGCTTCTGTGGAGGTGGACGCTCTGGGCGGGGAGCTGCAGACGACGCCGCTGTTCTGGGCCGCCTTCCACAACCACATCTACGCCGTGGAGCTGCTGCTGCGTCACGGCGCCGACGCGACGTTCACGGACGCGCAGGGCTTCACGCCATTCCTGCTGGCCATCCAGCGCTGCTTCCCCATCACAGCCGCGTACCTCGTGGCCAAGGGGTCGGACGTGGACGTTCGGGTGGCCGGACCCAGTCAGAAGACGGCGCTGATGCTGCTCTGCCAGCCGCAGCAGTTCCACTTGGACTCCTTCCGGATGGTGCTGAGTCTCCAGGCGGATGTCGACATGCAAGACGCCGACGGCAACACTGGTTGGTCTACGCATACCCCTATGTTAGCGCAGATCTCCACCGCTTGCGGCTGCCGTTCTGATTGAACTGACTGGTTGCGTTTGGCTGTAGCTCTCCATCATGCCGCCATGAACAACATCGCCATGGCGGTGCGGATGCTGCTGGATGCGCAGGCCGACACTACAGTCCTGAACCACGAGGGCCTCACTCCGCTGGCTGTTGCTCGCCAGTGTCTTCGTCCGGACTCGTCGACGCGCCACCTCCTCACGGAGGACGAGCAGCTCCAGAAGCTGGCGAGACGCACCACTATCTCAGTACGTTGCTGACTGCTTTGCTACCCAGAGCTCACACTCGGTTGCGCTCATGGACTGGACCTTGCTGTTTTGCTATTGAGAGCAGAAGCGAACGCTGGAGGACAACGTGTACAAGCTGGCCTTCCTGGTGCCGTGGGTCGTGCTGCCGCTTGCATACTACGTGGTGGCTGCGGTCGACGGCGTGTACTTCATCTTGTTCTGGCTGAGTATACTGCTGGCTGCCGCGGCGGCGCTCCTCAAGCTGTTGCAACTCGGTTCCTACGGCGACAAGCGCAAGGCCGCCGCGCTCATGTTCGGCGTGAACGTCGCCAGCATCGGGTACTTGGTCGGCAGCTTCCCTCGCTTCAGTGACCAGTGCAGCACGGCCTTCTGCGCTCTTGCGACCGTCTCCTTCGTGCTGCTAGGCCTTACGCTGTACAAGACAGCCGCCACCGACCCAGGCGTCGTGTTCACGTCTTACGACGAGAAGCTGCAGGTTCGTTATGCTGTCTTCTCCGCCTTAAGAAGATGTGATCCTGACTGCGCCTCTAATTTGCCTGCTAGAACATCCGCTGGCTGGTGGAGTCCAAGCTGCCTAGCGCCACCAAACTCTGCCTCACGTGTCTCCACAAGCGGCCGCTGCGTGGCAAACACTGTGCCGAACTGAACGCGTGCATCGCCAAGTTCGACCACTACTGCCCCTTCGTGGTGAACGCCGTGGGCGCTCGGAACCACGCCGCCTTCCTGGGCTTCCTCTTCTTCGTCGTGTCGTCCATCGGCCTGGAGCTCGTGGCTTGCTGGCGTTTCGCACGTGTTCAACCGGAACTGGTCGCGGATTTCACGGTCCAATGGCAATTCTGGCGATGGCGTCGGTCGGGGTACGGCTTGTTCCTGAGCATTACCAGTCCTACGAGCGCTGGGCCGGGCCTGCTGGACTGGATGTGGAGCGTCGCCCACTTCCAGCCGCTGCTGTTCTGCGTCCTACTATTGGACGCGGCGCAGATCGCCTGGGTCGCCTACATGCTGCTGTTCCACACGTACCTGATGCTGGCGGCTCTTACGACCAATGAAGTCGTTAAGAACGAGAACGTGCAGCGTGTATACTCGCGGGGTATACTCCGCAATGTGGTGGACTTCCTGGGGCTTCCAGGCCAACGATCCGTGGATTGGCGTCGCGTGTATACACTGCAGGAGTTCCAGACGCAGATCGAAGCGTCCGCTGCATCGCCAAGTGAGCGCAAGGATCTGTAGACCTCATTGAGGCAGTTCAGAAGCTGGAAGACAAGAGAGAGAGAGAGAGATTGCCATCCCGTATACATGATGTATACACCAAAGCTGACGCCGGTCTTGTATGCATTGCTGACTTAACGCACGCGCTCGAGACAACGCAGACGGGCGCTGCGTGCCCGTGAGTTGGTCGCGATCTCCTCTGCGGTGGCCTTGGTGGCCTTCCGCCTCACGAGTCGGAAGCGCTTCTTGGTGGCTTCAGCACTGTCGTCGCCGTCTTCGTCTTCCCCGTCGTCGTCACTCTCGTCCTCGTCTTCCTGCCTGCCTTGCGCATCCTGGCAACAATGAAAGCGACACACGCAGTCAGCAGCATGCCAAGGCCGAGCGCGTCTGCCACAGCTACATGTCGCCTACCAGTGCACGGAAGAGCTCCTTGATCGGTCGGTCTTCCAGTGAATGGAACGCGATGGTCACTTTCACAGCAGCAAGTATACACATCCCAACTCGTCAGCTCCTCTTGCCCTCCCACACATGCAACACCGACAGAGCCTCGTACCGAGTCGTCCATTAGGTGCCAAGTGCGTCACCAGCTGCCGCACTCCCTCCTGTCGGTCAACAGCCAAGTCACGTGAGTCTTTGACTTCAAAACCCCATCGAAAGGAGGATTCCAGCCCCCCGAGCGTTGACTGAAAGACACGTACCTCGACGTGTTCGAGCTCGTCGTTCACGTAGATCCGCAGCGCCTGGAAGCAGCGCGTGGCTGGGTGCGTGTTGCCGATTTTGCCGCGTTTCTTGAGCGCTTTTTGGCCCTTGGGCGGCGAGGAGCGCCACATATTGGCGATGCGTTCGATGCACTCGCGCAAGTCGCGCGTGGTGCTGAACTGCTGGCCACGCTCCTCCCGCTGTCGTACAATCGCCTTCGCAAACTCCTTGGCCAGTCGCTCCTCGCCGAAATCCCGGAAGATCTTGGCCAGTTGCACCTCCGACAGCGTGTTCACGGCGTCCGCCGCCGTCGGCCGCGACGCATCTCGCTGGTCGAAGCGCATGTCCAGCGGACCGTCGTGCAACACGCTAAAGCCGCGTCGAGCTGCGTCAAAATGGAAGCTATTGGCTCCCAAGTCCACCAGGATGCCGTCCACCTCGTTCGACAGGCCGCTGGCTGTCAGGTGAGTGGCCAGATCCGCGAACGAGCCGGTCTGGAAGGTCACGCGGCTGTGGAAGTCGTGCAGATTGGCTCGAGCGATGGCCAACACCTCGGGATCGCGGTCCACACAGAGCAATTGGGCGTCTGGGAAGCGCTGCAATATCGCGCGAGAGTGGCCACCGAAGCCTGCGGTGCCATCGACGAAGAGCCGCGGATGGGCGACACCGGAAAATGCGGAAACGGTCTCGTGGAGAAGCACCGGGACGTGTACTGGCGGCTCTGGGGCCCTGCTGCTCGTGAGACCGGCACCATTCGATGCGGAATAGGGAGATGAAGCGGACAAGCGGAAGCGCGGCTGCCTGCCGATGCTGCGGGGGTGCAGGGCGACGCGTGAAGGGAGGTGACGCAGCATCGGACCGAAATGGAGCAATCCCGTCTTGATGGTTGCTGTGAATTGCCCCATGAGACGTGGTATATTCTTCGTTTCCAATAATGCAGGGTGCACGAGGCTTTACGTAATTAAAGAGGAAATCAATTTAAAAAGAGTTGTAGCTGCGAATTGCAAGTGATGGGAGTGTCAGTTATCGTTAACTACGGATAGTGAGCGCACAATATCGGAACAAAGAGGGGCAGCAAGAAGGTAGTGACTAATAGTGCCCGAGGTCACTGTTTTGCTGGTCAAATCGACCGACAGCTCGAAAGGGCAGACATCTGCGTCCTACCTGCATGCTGGAAGGCACTGCGTATCCGTGACAGCAGGCACAAGCGCATCAAGGTGGCCATGAGGATGAAGGAGATGGCACAACAACAAGCCACGAAGGTCGCAGTCAATCACGCGGGTGTATTGACTGTTGCGTTCACCGAACCAGACTAGCAGGCTAGGATCCTGGGGGAAACTCGGGACGACCACCGTCGTGGATGGCCTGACGAGG
>MBAC02006576.1:0-23117 GCA_001712635.2 Nothophytophthora sp. Chile5
GCTTCCGCACGGCCATGAAGATCAAGAACGGCAAGCGCCGACTGAAGGCGGTGTACGAGATCTGCAGCAACAAGAGCATGTGCGAGTACGGCGAGGAGGCGGACATGGAGAAGATGCGCGAGGACCTAAACATCGGTCTGCAGGGCGGGCTGGACGACAAGTCCAAGCCGAAGGAGGGCGGCCACGGCGGCTGTGGTGGCCTCCAGCCCAAGTATCGGAAGCAAGGCATCAAGCTGCTGGTGGAGTTCCCCGAGCAAATGGAGGACGTGCCTGGCTCGGGCGACCGCAAGCAGAATCTGCCCGCTGCGAAGGTGCTGTCGATCTTCAAGAACATCTCGGACGAAGGCTGCTACGCCCTGGGTCTGGACCCGCGTTGGGCCCGTCCCGACTGGCTCGTCATGACGTTGATGCCGGTGCCGCCGCCGCATGTGCGGCCGTCGGTGGCTATTGACGGAATGGCGCGTGGTGAGGACGACCTCACGCACAATCTGGCGTCGATCGTGAAGGCGAATCTGGCGCTGCTCAACTGTGTGCGCAAGGGCGAACCGTCGCATATCATTGAACAGTTCGAGCAGCTGCTGCAGTTCCATTTGGCCACTTTCCTCAACAACGAGCAGCCCGGTCTCCCGCAGGCGCAGCAGCGCTCTGGCAAACCGCTCAAGACGTTGAGACAGCGGCTGCGCGGAAAAGAAGGTCGCATTCGAGGCAACCTGATGGGCAAACGTGTTGATTTCTCAGCGCGTACGGTCATTACCGCCGATCCCAACATTGAGATTGACCAAGTTGGTGTGCCCCGCTCCATCGCGATGAACTTGACGGTGCCCGAACGTGTGACACCGTTTAACATGAACTACATGCACCAGCTGATCTCCAACGGGCCGCTCGAGCACCCCGGCGCCAAATACATCATTCGCGAAGACGGCAACCGCATTGATCTTCGCTACATCAAGAACAAATCGGATCTAGCGCTCAAGTGCGGGTGGATCGTGGAGCGCCATCTTCGAGACGACGATCTGGTGCTCTTCAACCGACAGCCGTCTCTCCACAAGATGTCTATCATGGCCCATCGCGTGAAGGTGTTTGACTGGTCGACGTTCCGTCTGAATTTGTCCGTGACGTCGCCGTACAACGCTGATTTTGATGGCGACGAAATGAACCTCCACGTGCCGCAGTCCATGACTGCTCGTGCTGAAGCGCAAGAGCTCATGATGGTGCACAAGGTGATCATCACGCCCCAGAGCAATCGCCCGGTGATGGGTATTGTGCAGGATTCTCTGCTGGGTGTGCAGAAATTCACGAAGCGAGACATTTTCGTGCAGAAGGATGTCGTGATGAACCTGCTGATGTGGGTCATGAACTGGGACGGCAAGGTGCCGACGCCAGCCATCTTGGTGCCGAAGAAAGGAGAGCTGGGCAAGTACACGCCTATTTGGACAGGCAAGCAGATGTTCTCCAAAATCATCCCGGCTATCAACTTCACTGGGTTTGCGTCGACGCACAACAGCAAGGAGAAGTTCTCGGATCTCTCTCCGATCGATTCCCGCGTGATTGTCCAACAGGGCGAGCTGCTGGCGGGTATCATTGACAAGAAGGTCATTGGGTCGTCAGCTGGCGGACTGATTCACACGACGATGCTCGAGAAGGGTCCCGATGAGGCGAAGCTGCTTCTGGGTGCAGTGCAGAAGTTGGTGAACAATTGGCTGGTGGGACGCAGTTTCACTGTCGGTGTGAGCGACACCATTGCCGATGTGGGCACGTTGAAGACCATTGTCGATATCATCACGCAAGCCAAGGTGCAAGTGCACGATCTGGTCCAACGCGGTCAAAAGGGGAAACTGGAGACTCAACCTGGCCGAACCATGGTGGAGTCGTTTGAAGGTCTGGTGAACATTGTGCTGAACACGGCGCGTGATCAAGCCGGTCGAGAAGCGCAAGGCAGTTTGGACGAGACGAACAACATTAAGGCCACGGTGACGTCAGGTTCCAAGGGCTCCTTCATCAACATCTCGCAGATTATTGCGTGTGTGGGGCAACAGAATGTCGAGGGAAAGCGGATTCCGTACGGTTTCAACCACCGTACGCTACCGCACTACGGCAAAGACGACCTGGGTCCGGAGAGTCGTGGCTTCGTGGAGAACTCGTACCTGAAGGGTCTGACGCCGCAGGAGTTTTTCTTCCACGCCATGGGTGGTCGCGAAGGACTGATTGATACTGCCGTCAAGACTGCCGAGACAGGATACATCCAACGTCGGCTGGTGAAAGCTATGGAGTCTGTGATGGCGCGCTACGATGGTACTGTGCGGAACGCGCAAGGGGAGATCATCCAGTTCCTGTACGGCGAAGACGGCATGGACGCGGTGTGGGTCGAGAAGCAGCGGTTCGAGTCGCACAAGCTGAACAAAGTCCAGTTTGAGAAGAAGTATGTGTTTGATCCTTCCAACGAAGAGCTGGGCTGCATGCCCAATTGTCCGGATCAACTGTACCTTGAGCCGGACATCATCAAGGACATTCGAACGAACCAACGGACGCAGCAAGTTTTGCGAGAAGAAGTGGCGCAGCTGCAGAAGGACCGTGTGAACCTGCGAGTCATTCTGGCGAGTCGTGGCCAAGGCCAGGAGTCCGACAACGCGGCTCAGATCCCGGTGAATATCCGGCGTTTGCTGGAGAATGCGCAGCAGCTGTTCAGCATCGACATGCAAAAGCCGTCGAGCCTCCACCCATCCCACATCATTGAGGGCGTGAAGGAGCTGTGCAAGAAGATCATCGTTGTGCAGGGCGACGACCGATTGAGTATCGAAGCACAGGAGAATGCGACGCTGTTCTTCCAGATCTTGCTGCGATCGACGTTGGCGTCCAAGTGCGTCACGCTGGAGCATCGTCTGACGGAGACCGCGTTCGAATGGCTCATGGGTGAGATTGAGTCCAAGTTTACGAGCGCGTTGGTTTCCGCCGGTGAAATGGCTGGCGTCGTGGCGGCCCAGTCGATTGGTGAGCCGGCCACGCAGATGACGCTGAACACGTTTCACTACGCCGGTGTGTCTGCGAAAAATGTGACGCTTGGTGTGCCGCGCTTGAAAGAAATCATGAACATTGCGAAGGACGTGCGGACCCCGTCGCTGCGTATCTTTTTGACGCCCGACTGCGCGCATGACGCCGACAAGGCCAAGTTCATTCAGTCGCAGCTGGAGTACACGACGCTGGCCGATGTGACGGCCAATACTTCGATCTACTACGATCCGGATCCGATGAACACTGTGGTGGAGGAAGATCAGGAGTTCGTGGCCACATACTACGAAATGCCCGACGAAGACACTCCGATGGCTCGCTCTCCGTGGCTGCTTCGTATCGAGCTGAACCCGAAGATGATGGCGGACAAGAAATTGTCCATGAGCGAGATCGCCGCGCAGGTGGAGTCTGAGTACGGACAGGACCTGTCGTGTATTTACACTGATGACAACGCCGATCGGTTGGTGTTGCGCATTCGGATTATGAGTGATGAGGAGGAGAAGCTCCAGCGCACGGGCGAGACGACGGTCGGACAAGAAGACGATACGTTCCTCAAGCGCGTGGAGCACAACATGCTGACCCAGATGAAGCTGCGCGGCATTGAAGGCGTGAAGAAGGTGTATATTCGCGAAGGTCCGTCGACGCACTGGTTCGACGATGTTGGCTTCAAGATGATGAACGAGTGGATGCTCGACACGGACGGCACGAACCTTCTGGATGTGATGTGTTACCCGCAGGTCGACTCCACCCGGACGATCTCCAACGACATTGTGGAAATCATCCAAGTGCTGGGCATTGAAGCTGTTCGTCGCGCGCTGCTGAACGAGATCCGGCAAGTGATTTCGTTCGATGGCGCGTATGTGAACTACCGGCATCTGGCGTGTCTATGCGACGTCATGACGTTCCGTGGCCACCTGATGGCGATCACGCGCCATGGCATCAACCGCGATGACTCGGGTCCGCTCGTGCGGTGTTCGTTCGAAGAAACGGTGGAGATCCTCATGGATGCCGCCATGTTCTCGGAGGGCGATCCATTGACTGGCGTGTCGGAGAACGTGATGCTGGGCCAGCTGGCTCCGCTGGGAACGGGTCTCATGGATCTGGTGCTTGATGCGAAGAAGCTCGCGAATGCGATTGAGTACGAGGCCTCGGAGATCCAGCAGGTCATGCAGGGTCTTGACAATGAATGGCGGAGTCCGGATCAAGGTCCAGGCACGCCCATGTCGACTCCGTTCGCGTCGACTCCGGGCTTTTCTGCGTCGTCGCCATTCAGTCCTGGTGGTGGCTCATTCTCGCCAGCGGCTGGCGCGTTCTCGCCCATGGCGAGTCCGGCTTCTCCTGGTTTCATGGCGGCATCGCCCGCGCATAGCCCGGCGTCTCCGTTGAGCCCGACGTCTCCTGCGTACAGTCCGATGTCGCCAGCGTACAGTCCGACGTCTCCGGCGTACTCGCCCACGTCGCCTGCCTACAGTCCGACGTCTCCTGCGTATTCGCCCACGTCCCCTGCATACAGCCCGACCTCGCCAGCGTACAGCCCCACGTCGCCGGCCTATTCGCCCACTTCGCCTGCGTACTCGCCGACGTCGCCAGCGTACTCGCCGACGTCACCGGCGTACTCTCCGACGTCTCCGGCTTACAGTCCGACGTCTCCGGCGTACTCCCCGACGTCTCCGGCCTACAGCCCGACGTCACCTGCGTACTCCCCGACGTCGCCTGCTTACAGCCCCACCTCCCCTGCGTATAGTCCGACGTCGCCGGCGTATTCCCCGACGTCGCCAGCTTACAGCCCGACGTCGCCGGCGTACAGTCCGACGTCGCCGACGTCGCCGGCGTACAGCCCGACGTCTCCGGCTTACACGCCCGCATATTCGCCCACGTCGCCGGCGTACAGCCCGACGTCGCCGGCTTATTCACCGACGTCGCCTGCGTACTCGCCGACGTCGCCGGCGTATTCGCCGACGTCGCCAGCCTACTCGCCAACGTCTCCGGCCTACTCGCCAACGTCTCCGGCTTACAGTCCGACGTCTCCGGCGTACAGCCCGACGTCACCTGGGTACAGCCCGGCCTCACCGGAGTACAACCCCACGGAGGGCTACAACCCCACAGCGAGCGGCTACAGTCCGACGGACGGCGACGAGACCAAGGAGGAAGACGCTGCTGCCAAGTAAGCGCGACGACACGTGCCTGGCCATCGGTGGGAGAAGAGGAGGGCGGAGGTGAGAGTTACGAGCGCAGCCGCAGCAAGCGAGCCGACCGGCTGGAGGCGCCGCCAGCCCTGAGTAGGTGAGCTCATCTGCTCCCCATGCATGTTTGTAGCGGCCGCCGCCGCCACTTAACCACAAAACAAACAAACAACAGCTTTGGCATTTCCCCGCTGCTCCCTGAGCATCGCGCGTCCTTCCTGGCGTCGCTGCCTACTCGCTCAGCGCGATGAGCGCCATGAGGCCGACGCCGGCGCACATGGCCGCGGCCTCCTTGAGCGACTGGCCCAGCGAGCAGTCCTCCAGCAGCTCGGGCATGACGCTGGCGCACGCGATGTAGACGAAGCCGCCGGCCGTGAAGGGCGAGATCCACACGGAGCTGGAGTCTCCGGCGCCCTCCATGAGCAGCCCGAGCACGGTGCCCAGCATGGCGCCCACCGCCGTGAGCAGCTGCGTCAGCATGGCCTCGCGCCGCGTGAAGCCCGACTGGATGAGGATGGCGAAGTCGCCGATCTCGTGCGGCAGCTCGTGCAGCAGCATGGCCGCCGTGGTCGTCCAGCCGGAGCCGCGCAGGAACGTGGCGCCGATGGCCAGTCCGTCCGTGAAGTTGTGCGCGAAGTCCGCCGCCAGGTTCAGGTAGCCGGCGGCCGCGATCGGCTTCTTCCCGGCCTCCAAGCCGCTCGGAGACCCCTCGTCCGCGCTCTGCGGCGTCGCCTCGTCGTCCTTGGGCTCCCTGTGCACGTTGCGCTTCCTCGTGGTGGTCGCCGCGCCGGAGGAGGCCGAGGACGCGCCGCCGTCGTGGATCGAAGCCGACGAGTGCGAGTGGCCGTGCGAGTGGCCGTGGCCGCCGCCGGTCTGCGCGCGCACGAACTTCTCCAGCATGAGGAAGGTCATCATGCCCGCGAGCGTCCAGAGCCACATGGACAGATCTGCCAGCGAGTGCGCGTGCCCTTCGTGGTCGTGGTCGTGGTCGTGGGCCGCTCCCTCGGGCAGCGAGTGCGGCAGCAGATGCAGCAGCGCATCGCCCAGCAGACCACCCGCCGCGAAGCTCAAGAACACGCGGAGCAGCGGCTTCTGCTGCTCCTGGTTGCCGAGGCCCAGCGGAACGACGAGCAGCACGAGCACAGGCGCCGCCCCCACCAGCGCCGTCGCGAACAGCGCCTCGGCCCACACCGCCAGCGAGAAGCGATCCGTTCGCGGTGGGTTTGGGGCCTTTGCAGCGGCTGCTTCATGACCGTGGTCGTGGTCGTGGTCGTGGTCGTGGTCGTGGTCGACACCCGCACCATGCAGCGCTCTTGGCGTGACGGGCTGGTTGTGGTCGTGGGTCGCCTGGGCGTGCGCCTCCTCCGGGACGACGGGAGACGCCGGCGGACGGCGCTTCTCCCCTTGAGCGCCAGACACGAGCGCAGTGCCGAGCGACGCGGCGAAGGCGACGGCGGCCAGCAGCAGCAGCACGCGGCGGCGACGATCCCCCGCCCTCATGATAGGCTTCAGTTGTGGCGATTTTATCCCTCCCCCGATTGATGGGCGGCCAGTCGGTGGCACAAGTCTGGGGATCAGCACAAAGTCACTCTGCGGCTCAGATTGCTTTTGAATCTCAGTATTCCATTTCAGGGTTTCCCAGCGGTGGGACTAAAACTGGCACCTGCTCTTTAGCTGTATGCAGTATCGCTGACGTTTTAACCGCGGTGAAGTTCCCAAATCAAGGTTTTACTGCTTCACCCCAGTTAGGTACGTTTGATCTGTTTTGGAAGGTGCCCTCTATTCGGCACTTCCCGATGACTTTGTTGAAAAAAGATACAATATTGGAGGCTCCAACATATTTTTTTATTCAGACAACCAAAGCACCACACCCACCACACCATTGAAGCCATCCATTTCACTTCTCGAACCGACACGATGCGTGTACATCGGATCGGAATGGGCAGCCTGAAAGATGCGTGAGAGCATATCCTGCATCAGTGTTCATCTTGCTGCAGGGACGGGTCCGTGTTTGTGGCCAGCAGTGGTCTGGCATCAGCATTGCCAAATGAGCGTGCTGTGTGAGAAGGGGTGAGAAATAGGTTTCGACGGTGGATTGGCACCGACGAAACGTGCACTGAACTGCACATGTACATGTAGACGATCAGAGCGAGCACACACTTCGGTTGTGCAAGCCCTAGGGAGTGCATGATTGGACTTCCGTGGAGTTCCCACTTCGGTCGAAGCTGAACAGAGTGTGCTGTGCTTCATTGTGTTTCGTGCCTCGCAGTTGCGGCTCATTCAGTTCGGTCAGGCTTTGCTGCTTGCCACCTCTATTGCATTGTCTTCTGCGATCCTCTTCAGTGCAGGTCGTACGGCTGCACGTACACGCATGATGGTGAGAAGGTGGAGATCAGACTCATCGTGCGTTTGAAAAGAGTGTGGTGCTGGAAGCATTCCCATTTCATTCGCAGGTCCGGTCCTTTCGACCTATGCAATACAGACAGATCCAACGGGACTATGCAAGAGCTGAGCTGATGACACGCGCGTTGTTTGTGTTGCCAGTGGTGATGGCGGGCGTGTCATTGCCTGAGAGCCTATCGGCGAGGCCAGTCCGTGGTTGGAACCCCCGTCCGTCAACAGCCCTCCTACATTCCTGCAGTCGCACCGCTCTGTGCGCAAAAGCCAGCGTCCTGTTGTTCCACTCACACGTTTCCAGCACCGCGTACGCTCCCACGCGAACAATTCGAGCTCCCGTACGCTCCCAACGTAGGCGTTCGATCTCGTTCGTTTTTGCGCAATCAGCAAGCCTGATTCGCCGCTAGGCAGCGCCAAGTGAGATCCAAACGTAGCTTCACGCCAACACGAACCTGATATGCCTTCTGCATGGCCCTCATTGCTGACACGTTCCACGAGCAACTGGAACTTGCCCGGCGCCCCGAAGCGCTGCGAAGGATGCGTTTATTCTCTCCGCCCCGATGGCGGAAATGGCTACCGTGACTCACGGCAGCTCGCTGAGCTCATGACATGTGCATCGCACAGTCTGGATACACGTGGAAGTGGACGAACGTCGAAGCGTTGAGCAGCAAGACAACACTGCTGGCTCGGCTAGGGCCGGCTCAACCTGCGGGTAAGGGGTTGCTTTGTGATCTTTTGGCTGCGTTACAGAAAACCGTTCGTTCGCGGAAGAGCATCTCTTCGCAGCAGAAACGGAATGCAAAGTTCTCTGACGGAAATGTATCCACTTCAAGTACCGGTATGTGTAAAATAGTGTTGCTTGATCCAAACAGCTATTGGAAGTGTTTTTGTAGAGGTCATGCTCGGATTGCATTGCTGTCGTTGGGTTTACCCAAGGGCTTCGCAGCATGACACATTGTTCTGCTGCTGGGAAGTTTTCTTGCGACCTTCTCAGTACGACCGAGGCAGGCATTTATACAAGTTAAGATAATCCCGGCCAAATTGATATGGTCCGTGGAACAGGATCATGCAAATAACGGAGGATCTTTTGATGTTAAATTTGTCACTTCTTGCAAAAGTTGAGATATCTTCTTTTATGAAAATAGTGATTAAAAATAATCAGATTATTTCAAGATGCACACCACAGAGCAAACGAAAGCTCATTTTTACCCGCCCAGATGCGCATGTGGGAGTTCAACCAAATTTGGACAGCGTAACCAATCGAGCAAACTTAGCAGGGATCATATCGGCCAGGTTCATCAGATTCTATGAAGGCTTTAGGATATTTGTTTGCCACCGTGAGTAACGAAAGCGCATTGCTGCAAAATAGCTTGGTTTATATCATTTTGACGAAAGTCGCGTTAAACGGCGTTTCTCTGCAACGAGCGCTTCAAGCCGGGCAAATTGAAAGCCGGAAGCCACTGCAGTTGGAGCTCCAAGTGTGGTATTAACCCTTTGAGAACCGGGATTATGTGAATTAAGAAGGATTCAGTGCAGACCGGTTGATCTTCGTGTCGTTCTCGCCACCAGATTCCAATGCATTGCCGGCGATGCTGCAGCGCCCCGTGGACGGTGGATGGATGCGAGACATGCTGGCTGGAAATCTCTGAACGAGTCCATTTGATCGGCGAAATGCGTCTGATGGCTACCCTATGGCTGGAGGTTCCGTTCAGATTTGGACGTTGAAACGAATTGGAGCAGGTGGGAGCCAACAGGTGATGCGCGATCCCACCTGCCCGAGATAGACGGTTCCGAACTTCGCCGTCAGTGTGCAGTTCTATGACTCGCCTCACCTCCGACGATCGTGTGCAGCTCCTGGTTGGATTCGACTGATTGCTGCTCATGAAGCAAGAAGAGAGCTGTCCGCGTCGTCGGGAATCGCCTCCAGTCCAGTGGGGGATGCAGACTCGGCGGGCCTTGGACAGGTCAGGGAGTGAAGCTCTGGACTGGAGCCCCGGTGTCGCAGCTTCGGTCAAGCGCAGAAGCCGCCACGGCTCAAAAGTATTTCGATCCCCAGCAGTCCGGTGATAGCACATGGTGATTGGCTTGGATCCTCGTGTCCGGAATGCAGCAATGCAGCTCATTTCACCTGGACTCCAAGTGCCAGATGGCCGGTCCATGCCAACGTGATGCGCCCTCCGTCCGCAGTCCCTTCTTCCTCCTCGTCGGCGGACTCCGCGCTTCGGAGCTCCTCCCCGTGATATCGAAGACGAAGCCCACACCTTTTGAGCCAGTCTCTTTTGGTTTTGTGTGCGCTTGCCCTTCACGACGAGACTTGCAAGGCGAATACTTACCCATCTTGAAAGTTGGACTTCACCCATCGCGCAGTCCAAGAACCAGCGTGTCGCTGTTTGCTTGCAGTGTTTTGTCACGCCCAGCAGTCCAGCAGCGGCCTGACCGGCCGAGCGACGAAAGAGGAACGGTCCGTGGCAGGCCAGTTGGCTCATTTCTCAATTGGCGGCTTATCAGCAGCGTTAAACGACGGGTTGATCGAACCACCGAGTTGCGCAGAGCCCACCCGATTGTAATCGCTACTCGCTACGACGATGATGTCTCTCCTCTCGCAGCCTATGGCCCCGGCCGGCGGCAATTTATCAGCGGGCGTGTACCTCAGTCCGTTCAGCGCTATGCTGTCGTCTTCGCCATCCACCCACGACCACGCGCACACGTACTCGACCACGCACAAGCCCAAGGAGCGGCCGTTCCGATGCGAAGAGCCCGGCTGCGACAGGCGCTTCAACCGCAAGTTCACGCTGAGCGAGCACATGAAGACGCACACGGGCGAGAAGCCGTACGTGTGTCCCGTGGTCGAGTGCAGTCGGCGCTTCAGCACGTCCGGCAACCTCGCGCGACACAAGAGACTGCACGCGTCGCTGAAGCCGTTCGACTGCGAGATCAACGGCTGCAAGCGCTCGTTCCCGAGCCAGGAGAAGCTGGACCACCACGTCAAGATCCACGTGGGGAGGAGAACGCACGTGTGTCGCGTGTCGGGCTGTACGAAGACCTTCAGCACCGCCGGGAACTTGACTCGTCACACCAAGAACCGCCATCCAGAGCTGACTCGGAACCTCTTCCCGTCGTCGAACTTCTCCAGACCCATGCACATCCACCGGTCTGCGTCTCTCGACGACTTGCGCCAGCCTCTGTTCGTATCAGCAGCTCGCCTTGAGCCGCCGTCGCCTCAAACGGCAATGGCGTCCAACAGCTTCCCGAAGCTTGAGCCGCTTTCGCCCGTGTTTTCGCCTGACTCCGTCGCGTTCGCGTTCCAAGACGAGCTCGCCGTCTTCCAAACGACCTGCGACTCCATTCAGCCCGTATCCAGGCAGGCCGGGGAAACGTCGCTAACGGCACCGAACGATGCGGTGGGGGACATCAATCGCTGCAGCCTCAGTCTCCTGGACGAAGTGATCCAGTTCGAGCTCACCAAGAGTGTTTGAAGAACCGCCTACCAGCTCGTAAGGCGACGTGCACTGTATCGTTTGTTACGTAGAAGTAGAAGTTTCCATGAATACCAAAACGCCCTCTGCTGTGGCGTGAATGCAGTATCGCTGCCCAGACGGACATCCATTCATTCGCCCGCTCAGACATCAGACATTCTCTCGTTTGAGATGGGCAAGACGAGACAGCTGGACGCGCATTTCCAAAGGGAGCCATCCGTACCTGATTCCACGTTTGGATGGCGTATCATTCCCCTGTGCATGTACGGGTAACGAATGGTGCATGTATGCCATCACGGTGGTGTCGACGCGACGTTGGTATCGTCGTTTGACACTATTAAGTCGGCCAGTCGCGGCCGTATTTAGGTTCGACCTGCGGCTCTAACGATTCCCCCCCACACACACACACTGCGCGTGCCACGGACATAGATGGCCCGTTTCCTGGATGATGATGCGAGACAAGGTGGGCGCCTGCGTACTGGTGTCAATGCCATTTTAGCGTCGAGCTGCTTGTGCGCGGCGCCCGTTGGATTGTGCGTGGTGCAACATTTACTGGGAGATCGTCGAGACCGCTGGCCCTGTGGAATTTACCCAAATCTGCCGTGTTGGATGTCCAACAGAAAATGAATGTTATGCTTTCAAATGTTTATCTACTTCGAGAGGTTTTGAACTTCACCGCGTTTCGAAAACGCACTTTACGAAGTTGGCAACATGCGCACGGATTCATTAAAAGAATTGCAAAACGGAATATAAATTGTGGCAATCCCACCGCGCTTCCAAGATCCAGTTGACGAGCATGCCGCGCGAATTGATCACCCTGCAGGTGGGCCAATGCGGGAACCAGATCGGCCGGCAGTTCTGGCAGCTGGCGCTGGAGGAGCACGCCAAGGTGAGCCACCCGCCAGCCGCGTCCTCCCCACTCGCCTCCCTCCCCCGTTCCTGACGCACTCGCTGTCCCTGGCCGCAGCAAGCCAAGAAGGCGCGCTTCGACGAGAGCATGAGCACCTTCTTCCGCAACGTGGACACGCGGTACTCGGACCCGGTGGACCTGCCGTTCGCGGACGGCAAGTCCGCCATCAAGTCGCTCAAGGCGCGCGCCATCCTGATCGACATGGAGCAGGGGCCCGTGGCCGAGACGCTGGGCGGGCCGCTGGGCGAGCTGTTTGACCAGCAGCAGTTCCTCACGGACGTCTCGGGCTCCGGCAATAACTGGTCGGTGCGTGCAGCAGGTCGATGCATTGGCTTCGAGTGGTGGGAGGCACTAACGAGGGACAGTGGTGCTATTTAACCACTGACAGGGCACACGGTCATTGCCTGTACGGCCCCAAGTACAAGGACCAGCTGGAGGACAAGCTGCATCGCGCCGTGGAGCTGTGCGACTCGCTGCAGTCGTTCTTCGTGATCCACTCCATGGGAGGTGGCACAGGTATCGTCCGTGCAGTGGCAGACTGTGTGTGGTGTGCCACCTTCTAGCAGTTAACTGACTGCGCGCATGCGATGACTGGTTCCGTTGTCTGCTGAGGCACAGGCTCCGGCCTCGGCACGTACATCTTGGGGCTGCTGGAGGACCAGTACCCGGACGTGTATCGGTTCACGAGCGCGGTCTTCCCGTCCGAAGACGACGATGTGATCACGTCTCCCTACAACAGCATGCTGGCGCTGCGGGAGCTCACGGAACACGCCGACTGCGTGCTCCCGATCGAGAACGAGGCGCTCATGGACTTGTGCGCCAAGATGGAGAGAGGAGCCACGACGGCTTCGACGCTTTCGTCGCTGGAAAATGTGTCAGTTGCTGCGGTTTCTAGCGCACGCGTCGCGAATGGCTCGCGGTTGTCCGATAGCGTCGACTTGCGGGAGCTGGAGTACCTCTACAAGAGCGGGAAGAGTGCCTCGTCAAAAGCAGCGAAACAGGCGAAGAAGGCGAGAAATGCCACTGCCGCCACTGGCGGTCCTGCTGCAGGGAAGCGAACAGCCGACACGAGCGCCTTTGGGGAGATGAACAACATTGTGGCGCGCTTGCTGACCAACTTGACCAGCTCCATGCGCTTCGAGGGCTCCTTGAACGTGGATCTGAACGAAATCACGACCAATCTGGTGCCGTTCCCCAAGCTCCACTTCCTGCTGTCCAGTATGAGTCCCATGTTCGCCACGTCGGACCCTCGACAGCAGCCCCGTCATCTGAACCAAATGTTCTCGGCGGCTTTTCAGAAGTAAAGCGGCATTATCTATTGGCGTGAGGTGGATACCGGGCACTAAAGAGAGACTGACCCACCTCTTCGCCGTTGCATGTGCTTTACTTGACGACAGAGACCACCAGCTGATCCGCGCGGACCCTCGGGCCAGCGTGTACCTGGCCTGCGGCCTCCTGCTGCGTGGGAACGTGGAGGTGTCGGATATCAACGCCAACATCCACCGCCTGCAGTCTGAGGTGCGGATGATCCACTGGAACCAAGAAGGCTTCAAGGTGGGGCTGTGCGCCGTGCCTCCCGTGGGGCAGCGGTCGTCGCTGCTGTGTCTGTCCAACAACTGCTGCATCCGCGAGACCTTCGAGCGTCTGCACAGCCGCTTCCGCAAACTGTACAGCCGCAAGGCGCACGTGCACCACTACACGGAGTTCATGGAGCAAGCGTGGCTGGACGAAGCGCAGGAGAACGTGCGCTACCTCATCGACGAGTACACGAAGCTCGAGCGCTCCTCGGACGCCACGGAGCCGCCAGTCACTCAAGCCACCAGGCGTCTCCAGCCGCTCTTCTAGCATGGCAGCTGGGGAGGCATCGTTTGTGGTCGGGCTTCAACTTTGGATCCGCCTGCGGCAGTTGACCTTGGACGAAGAAAGCCGAACATGCTGCCGAACATGCTGCCGATCAGCGGGGCTAGACGACAGGATCGTGGAGCCCTCTCTCCGTCCTGTGGCTTCAGTTCGATGGAGTTTCCGGCTTCTTGTCTTTTTCTCTTCGCTAAACGTTGAAACAGGCGCGAACGCTACAGTGTGAGACTCGCATGGAGCCAAGAGGTGCAGGTGATCCGATCAGAGCCACTGGCGTGCTAGCGGCTGAAGCGAAGTGTCGCCGTTCCGTGGCTGCGAGCAGAACAGCAACATGTAGTAACATGCGATAGCAATGTCCGATACGGTGGGGGTCGAGATGTGAAGGCGCTCATTCCTTGGATCTGCAACTGCGAGGCGCGTCATCGCGGCGATTACGGAGGCTCTGTCACCGGGCTCTGGTGCGACGGGTCTGGTGCGACGGGTCTGGTCGGATGGGTGCGCAGTTGAGACTGTCCACACCAGAGTGCAGGTGCATTATTATGGTGGAGCGACAGCAACCAAAGGGCACGAATGGGTGCGTGTTCAGGACGACTCTGGCGTCTTGTTAATCCAAACCAGTCGCTGTGCCCTGCCGCTTGGAAGCATCCGCGCAGCCCCTCGGTTTCACTCTGCTTTCTCAACGCCACGGGGAACCCCACGACCCAGCACTTGGACGTTGGCTCGTTACTCAACGTCTCCTCGTGCCGGGGGTCAATCAATCCGGGAAAGAACGGCGAGAGACCAGAGGCGAGCGTGGAAACACAAAGCGTACGAAACGCAGTCTGGCAATCGCCTCTTGCTCCGGCGAGGAACACACGGGTCGATTTTCACCCGAGCGCTTGGCCTTACTCGTGCTCCCGCTAAAACAGCATGAGCCGCATGGTGGACCCGACGACGAAGGACCTGCTGGAGCGTCTGTCGCGCGCAAGCTTCACGCACCATGAGCATGAGCTGGAGCGCGAAATCACTCTTGAGCCGAAGCCTTGGGCGCCAACAGACGGCAACGCGCTAGCTGGGGGTACCTACGACGTGTATGTCTCTCCTGGAGACGTCGCACTGCTGCAGCCGGAACCGGGGACTGGCAGCGACTCCAAGAAAGTCACAGTGAACATCTGGGACCGACGGTGGTGGGGCCTCGTGCTGCACAACGCGGTCGTGGGCGTTGTGAGCACCGTCCTTCCGCTCTGCGTGTACCCGTTTCTCACGTGTAACCTCAACATGGAAGGCACGCAGACGCTATCAGCACGCACGTTGCTGGGACTGCCGTGGGTTCTCAAGCCACTCTTCAAAGTGCTCATCGATTGCTCTCCATTACCCTGTGGCCTCCGTCTCCGTGTCGCCATGATGCTGGGCTGGATGGTGGCCTCAGCAGCATTGATCAGTATTTACTTTCAGGACCAACCCGTGCCATACTTCGAGGATCGGGCGATGATCGGCACGCCACTTGACGAACTCTCGGTGCAGGAACTGACGAAGATCAACTTGGATGCCCCAGCTCACGGCGCGTTCTACGTCATGCTCATGACTGTGGCCTCGGTGGGCTACGTACTGGCAGATGTGGCAGCCGACGAGCTCATTCGTGACGTTGCCTCGATCCACTTTCACGTGGAGGCGCCGCGCGACGCAGACGAGGTGTTTCTGCCGGTGGTGACCAGGTACCGGACCGTCGCCATCATCGCCTGCTTCCCGTTTATGGGTGTGGCCATGAGCGGCTGGGACTACGGCGGAGACTTCGACTTCACGCTCGAGTACACGCAGGTGATGCTGCTCGTGGGTCTCGTGGCGGCGCTACCCGTGCTGCTGCTGAGCTTCACCGTGAGCGAAAGGCCGCGAGAGCGTCGCTCACTGCGCGAGTCGCTGCGCGAGATCTGGTCGCTCTTCCACAGCCGCGCGTTGAACCACTTGCTGCTGTGTCGCTTCGTGGGCGGCGTGTTTGCTGGCGTGAGTGCCACGGCTGTGAATCCCGTCGCCTTCTACTACGCGGGCGTGCAGCCACTGAACGACACCGTCGTGTCCTTCGTGTCCATCCTTGTGGTGCTGCTGGCGATCAACTGGGTGAGCAAGAAGGGCTGGGACGTGGACTACCGCCGCGTGATTCTTGTGGGCACCGTAGTGGTGTTGCTGCTCGACTGCGGCGCGACGCTGTTCACGATCTGGGATGTGGTGCGCAGTCAGTGGCTCTGGATCGGCTTGCCCGTCATGGAGGCCATCCCCTCGGTGCTGGACTACACGATCTTCACGACGGTACTGACCGAGGTGGCCGACCCGGCAGCTCAAGACGTCATGGGTTCCCTCGTCACGGGCGTCTCCTTCCTCGCGGGACCCCTCGGTCTCGCGCTGTCCAAGTACGTCGACGCGCTCTTCGACGTGACGAATCAAGACATCATGGCCGATACGACGCATGTGCGCGAACATATCATGACCACCTTCCTCTTCGCTTACGCGATGCAGCTGGTCGCCTTGCTGTGGGTGCTGGCGCTGCCTCGACACGCCAGCGAGGCGCGCGACTGGAAGAATCGCAGCGGCACATCCACGTCGCGCGCGGTGGCGCTGCTGCTGCTGCTGGGCGTGAGTCTGCCCTTCGTCGTGGGCGTTCACGTGCTCTCAGTGTACGAGCCCACGGCGTGTCTCGGCGTCTCGGGCGGCGTCGGGTGCTGAACCAACCAACCAACCAACCAACCAGTGCATGTTGAAGCAAATGTAGCTATTCGCACAGAACCTCTCAAATAGCATGCGATTGCGTACTTACCCATGCAGGTACGCATCGCACTTAAGCGATCAGCATTCCTCTCGAAACCGATAGATCCTTCCACGTGGATCGACCGGACAAAGAGAGGAGCGAAGCATTGACGACCGCCATGTCCGCGCGACGCCGCAGCCCCGCGCTGCTGTTGCTGGCGCTGCTGCTGCTGGCGCTCTTGGTGGCGACGAGCGAGGGCTTCAACTTCGGCTTCCACGGGGCTGAGCACGAGCACCACGAGCACGAGCACGAGCACGAGCACGAGCACGTCGACTTCTACGAGAGTACGTGCGGGCAGGAGCTCCCTAGCGAGTTGGAATCTGGCGAGTTGGAATCTGGCGAGAAGCAGGCGCTGACCCACCCTTCTTTGCTGCTGCTGTGTGCTGTCATTGTCGTGCCTTGACAGCGCTGGGGCTGACCATGGAGGCCTCGGGGTCGCAGATCAAGAAGGCGTACCGCAAGCTCAGCCTCAAGTACCACCCGGACAAGAACGCGGGTGACGAGGAGGCGGAGGCCAAGTTCCACGAGATCTCGCGCGCCTACGAAGTGCTCTCGGACCCGCAGAAGCGGCAGGTGTACGACCTGGAGGGCTTCGAGGGGCTGGAGCGTGACGAGCAGTCGTCGGGCCGCCCCGCCAGCCCCTTCGACGCGTTTTTCGGCGGCGGTGGCGGCAAGCAGCGAGGTCCCGACGCGGCGGTGGACATGCCTGTGACGCTGGAGGAGCTGTACAACGGCGCGCAGAAGCAGGCGCAGTTCACGCGCAACGTGATCTGCCGCAAGTGCCGCGGGACTGGCGCCAAGGGCGGCAAGACCACGACGTGCAAGACCTGCGGCGGCAGCGGCCACGTGCTGGTAGAGCAGAAGATGGGGCCGGGCTTCACGGTGCAGATGCAGCAGCCGTGTCCCAAGTGCGGCGGCCGCGGGAAGACGTTCAAGGAGGCCTGTCCCTTCTGCCACGGCAACAAGGTGGTGAAGGAGGACAAGGTGCTCACGGCCGAGGTGGAGCGCGGCATGCCGTCCACCCACCAGATCGTCTTCGAGCGCGAGAGCGAGCAGCGGCCGGGGATGGTGCCGGGCGACGTCATCTTCCGTCTGCACCAGGTGCCTCACGACCGCTTCCGGTACATTACGTTACGTTCTTTTGAGTCATCCAGCTATGCTGTATACGCCGGTATCGCGACTTATGTTGTACACTGACTGGCCGTATGTTGTCCCTTGAAGGCGGGATGGCAACGACCTGCACTTCGACCTGGAGATCTCGCTGGAGGAGGCGCTGCTGGGCTACAAGCAGCCCATGAAGCACCTGGACGACCGCCGAGTCGTCCTCTCCAACGCGCAGGTGACGACGCCCTTCGAGGTGCGCACTGTCCACGGCGAGGGCATGCCCGTGCACAACTACCCGTCGCAGCTGGGCGACCTGCACGTGCACCACCAGATCCGCTTCCCCACGAAGCTCTCGGCCCAGCAGAAGGAGCTCGTGAAGCAGCTGCTTCCCGAAGACACGACGAGTGCGACGGAGTGATTGAGGTGGAGCAAAGGGAGGTGGTTTGCAGAGGACGAGCAGAGGAGGAAGTTGATGTGGCGGATCGAAGCAGAACCACCAACGCAATGGACAAGCAAAAGCGCATTTCTGTTTAGGTTGGGTTTCATATAGAGCTGGTCACTTGTTTCCCAGGCACCGCAAGCGCCACGACCACCGAGAAGCGCGCTCAATCAGCCGTGGCTGGCTCGACTTCTCTCCCGGGAGTCGTGGCGGAGCTACGAGAAAGACTGCACGCAGCAGGGAGCTTACGCGCTGTACATGAAGTCACGCAGGAACTTCGTCAGGTCCGCCGGCTTGGGCACCGTGGCGTAGCCCTGAGCGTAACCCTGTAAGCATCGAAACCACAAAGATATCGTCAGATTCCGCCAAAGGAAGCATCAACACAGTCCATTCCACGAGGGAGAGACAGCCACGTACGTATTCAGCAACAGCCACGCCGATCTTGAGCGACACGTCGCGGATCGTGGACAGCGGCGGGTACACGCAGCCCGTCTCGAGATCGGCGGGAGTGGTGAGACTGGCGAGCGTCCGGGCGGCGATGAGCATGATCTCGTCGTCCACGTGGGTGAGGCCCACGCCGACGACGCCAAGTCCGATGCCCGGGAAGACGTACGAGTTGTTGCCCTGGCCAGGCACGTAGCGCTTGCCGTTGACCACGACGGGGTCGAACGGGCTGCCGCTAGCGAAGATGCACTTGCCGTCCGTGAACGTGTAGGCCTCCTCGGCCGTGCACTCGGCCTTGGACGTGGGGTTGCTCAGCGCGAAGATGATCGGACGCTCGTTCAGCGAGCACATCTTGTCGCACACCTCCTTGCTGAAGGCCTTGGCGATGGTGCACACACCGATGAGGCCCGTGGGCTTGATCTGCTCGATGGCCGACATGAGGTCCGGGCACTCGGGGGCGTCGTGCGCGAACAGAAGCTTGTGGTGCTGCAGAGAAGCCTTGCGCGACTCCACGATCAGGCCACGCGAGTCCACGAGCCAGATCTGCTTACGCGCTTCCTCGATTGTCTTGCCCGTCTCGTGCGAGATGGCCAGCGCGATCAGGTCGGCGATGCCCGTGCCGGCTTCACCGGCGCCCAGGAACAAGAACGTCTGCTCCGACAGGGCCTTGCCCGAAAGCGGCACAGCGGCGAGCACACCGCCAAGCACAACGGAAGCCGTGCCCTGGATGTCGTCGTTGAAAGTGCAGTGCGTGGGCTGGTACTTGCGCAGCAGGTTGAAGGCGGTGGAGTTGCCGAAGTCCTCGAACTGCAGCAGCACGTTGTCGCCGTACTTGGTCTTGGCGGCGTTCATGAACTCATCCACCAGCTGCTCGAACTTCTCGCCACGCACGCGCTTCTGACGCAGACCCATGTAGAACGGATCCGCCAGGTACTCCTCGTTGTTGGTGCCGCAGTCCAGCACGACCGGCAGGCACATGCTGGGCGGGATGCCCGCACACGCCGTGTACAGCGCCAGCTTGCCGATGGGGATGCCCATGCCGTTGGTGCCCTGGTCGCCCAGACCCAGGATGCGCTCGCCGTCCGTGAACACGATGACGCGGATGTTCTTCTCCGGCCAGTTGTCCAGGATCTCGGACACGTGGCCCACGTCGTTGACGGAAATGTAGAGGCCGCGCGGCGTCTGGCGGTAGATGTGGCTGAACTCCTGGCAGGCCTGGCCCACCGTGGGGGTGTACACGATGGGCATGAGCTCCGCCGTGTTCTCGATGAGCATGCGGTAGTACACGTCCTCGTTAGCGTCCTGCATGCTCTGCATGAAGATGTACTTCTCCAGAGGCGTCGTCTTGCGGCGCAGCTGCGCCATGGCGCGCTTGGTCTCGAACTCCGTGGAGGTCACGGCCACGGGAAGCAGGCCGCGCAGCTTCAGCGCCTTGCGCTGCTCCTCCGTGAAGGCCAGGCCCTTGTTGGCGATGGGCGTGCGCATCGCGGTGTATCCAGGGTGCGACTGGTGGGGGTGCACGAGTTTTGATACATGCAAAGAGTGAGCCATTGGCCCAAAAGCCCACGCTGCGTCAATGCCAAACGCTAGGAACGCACCATATTGGACGTGGGTGGGTGCTGGAGAGGCCGGAGGCGAAGGCGAGGTTTGCGCGAGGATGCAAATGACAAAATGGCACTTTGGCTCGCGTTGCTTTCGGGCTTTTCGCCGTGAGGAAGAGCGCAACGTCCTGGAGGCGCAAGGCGGGTGGGTCGGGTTTTCGAGCAAGGGAAGCTAACCCGCCCGCCCGCCCAGCAACGTAATCACGTTTATCAAAAGACGTCGTCCAATTCTGAGCGGTTACCAACACCCTGCAGCAATTGATATAATGAGACGGATCCAACGGCCACGATCCTTGGATTGTGATACTTTACCAGCAACACGAAAACCCGTCACATATAGTATTTGTGGTCAATCTGAAACCCTTCCGTCTCATGCGAGAATGCTCAAACAACCCAGAGAAATGCACTCCAGCTGGGGTGAGTCACAAAACAGGGTGGAATGGGTGACTCACCTGGTGTGGGAATCGTCGATGAGCTGGGTTTTTCTGCGCACGCGAGCTGTGCATAGACGCCGGGTTTTGGGGACATGAAGGCGGAGGCTGCTTCGTCTTGATAATCGCGCGCGTTTCCCGCGCCTTACCTCCTCGGTTGGCCCTCGGATCCGTCGCACTTCTGCCGCAAATTCCTTTTGTGCGAGCGCTTGCTTGGCCTCCGCTGCCTACACCCGCGCCTCGGGGGAACGTAAGCGTCGCTGCACGCGTAATCCTGAAGCAAAGCGAACCCATATTTTAGTTCGCTGCATGAGGCAAGTTGTGGAGCTGGGTCTGCTTGGTGAGGGTGCGTCAGGTCCTCTCGTTTGACTCGCCTCCTCCTCGTCCCTCGGCTGGCGGATGAGTGTGTGCGCGCAAGAAGCGAAAAACACACTGGCCGTGCCGTCAAAACCCAACTTGCGCCGATGGGTGGCTGTGTCAAAAGTGACGTGGAATCTCTCCGCTTGCCACGACACGGAGAGCTCGAGTCGACGCACAGAAGAGGGACAGCAGCAAGGCGCCCTCTTCCTCCCGCTGCACCGCCGCCCCTTCCTTGCCGCGCGAGGAAGGCGCCGAAACTGTATCGCGATCATGGCATGTGCAGTCGCGAGCCAGCCGCAGCAGTCACAACAAGTTGCCAACAACGCAGCGCCGTTCACGTTGCACTTAGTGTGTGCTTATCTTGGGTGGGCGTTCATTTCGGTTCCCATATTCGCACTGCGCTATCCAACGTGGGCGAATGGCTGCACTCGCCCCGTCAATTTTAATCGAGCACACGGGTTTAAGGTCTCCCATCCACCCACATTTGGGTGATTGGGTGGCTAGTCAGCTGCCATCAGGATTTGAGCGCAAGATTTGACTTCAAGGCGGGTCTTGCCGGTGTCCAGTCCTTGTCAAGCCCAGCTGGGCGTGCTTGAAGCGCTACCCGTGACGGCACAGCGTCAGCGTTGTCGTTGCATCGCAGTTTGATTCGCGGCACAAGCCGCAGGCCTGCGAGCGTCGCAGCGAGAAAGCGCCTTGAAAGGACACATCTGCACCACCACAAACAATCGCAGGCAACGTGCGCGTACCGTACGTAAGTTCCCGCGACTTGCCCGCTTCAAGCGCGCCCAAGCAGCCACGCCCTCTTTCTCGTGGCCAGCAGATTTGGCCGTGACGGGCGCTATTTCAGCCAATCAGAAGCCGGTGTCATGATGGACCCGACGCGACCCGGGTCAAACCCGTCCATGCTGACTACGGGCTGGCTCGTCATCCGCCTTTGACAGCCATGGCGGTGCTGGCGACGACTCTTGCCGATCACTCGCTGCCGCCACAGGCAGGCGCTGGTCAAGCCGCATCGTCGTCTAACTGCCCCAGCCGATCTGATACGTACCGTGTCGTGACGCCGCCTCGTATGCTCCGTGCGTTCATGCTTTCCATTCCACGTGTTCTTTTTCTCGTGGGCATCTCGTTCACGTCCGCCGAGCTGGCGACTCTTGGCTGCTTTGATCGAGACGAGGGCGAAGGACAAGAGCGCACGTGCGGGAGTTGAAGCGGAAGCGTCGAAAGAAGAACAACCCGACCAAAATCTTCTCCTTCTCATGCCACAAGAGTTAACTCCGCCTGGCAGTCGGGGCAGCGAGTTCAGGCATGAGGTAAAAGACCTGGCGCTCGGTTCTCCCTCACTTTTCAATCTGAGGTCTCGCCATGATCTGCGCCAACTGGAGCTCGGCCTTTCGGCGGAATCACACGATCGCCACCCGAACTGCGATCGCCTTCTGCTCCAAGAGATCGTCGACGACCCTCGACTTTACGCCTAAGCGGTCGGTCAGCTCGCTGGCGGTGGAGTCCATTCCCCAAAATGAGACCCCAATCGCAATGGTGCGTGGCTATAATAAACGAGAAATCGTATGCAGATTGTGGGCATGTGGGTGGTGGCTAATATACATCAATGCTTCCGCACGCAGTCGCAACCTGGCTTCGCGGCGATGCGAACGCCCATCGCCAACAAGGGACAGGCGTTCACCCACGAAGAGCGGAAGGTGCTCAAGCTCAGGGGCCTCTTGCCCGCCGCCGTCACATCCATCGAGCTCGAAACGAAGCGGGCCATGGTCCAATTGCGTCTCAAGAGCTCACCCCTGGAGAAGTACATCTTCTTGCAGAGCATGCAAGACACCAACGAGGACGTGTACTATCGCATGCTCATCGAGAACACGGCGGAGCTCATGCCCATCGTGTACACCCCCACCGTCGGAGAAGCATGCCAAGAGTTCAGCCGCATCTACCGTCAGACCCCGCGCGGACTCTATATCTCCATCAACGACATTGGCCACGTCGCGGACATCCTGGACAACTGGCCGGAGAAAGACATCCGAGCCATCGTGTTCACGGACGGCGAGCGTATCCTGGGTCTCGGCGACCAAGGTGTGAACGGCATGGGCATCCCCATCGGAAAACTGGCGCTGTACACCG
>MBAC02006578.1:0-14565 GCA_001712635.2 Nothophytophthora sp. Chile5
GGCGTGCTTGAGGTCCTGGCGCGTGATCGGGCGCTCGCCGGCGTAGCCGCCGAATGTGTGGGAGTGGGTCATGGTTTCTTTCCGCATCTTGGGGCGTGGCTTGGAGATTGAAGTCGGAGGGCTGTGCGTCGTCGGCGGAGGTTTGGAGAATGAGCGGATTTAGCTCGCGTCGGCCCCACCCCTTTGCGTCGCGTGCCGCCAAAAGCCGCCGCGGTATGAAGGTCTCGGTGCCACATGTGGTGGCTCGTATCATGTGAAGAGGGGTATAGGGTCTCGCAGGTTTTGCGGTTTAACCAGGAGGTTCCCACAGGCGCCATGTGGGTTTTGCAAAAATGAAAGCAATGCGGTATGGGATTCGGCAGGTTTCCTGCCCTGTCACGTAAAAGAATAATTGACTACGCGGAAGTCAAAAGCTAGACACGACGAAATTGACGCGCGGTAGTCATTTTGGAAGGGACGGTAGCCAAAACTACCAGCTGGCGCTCAACAGCTGCGACATGCGTTATTTTTGGCCTGGCAACGGGTTGCCCAGATACCGTATGATACGATATGGTGCAACCGGCTAAAGTAAATTCCTGTGCAAATACATCCACTATAACAAAGCGAATATCCAGGAACTGGTCTGAACCCACAATGTAAGATCAACAAGTTTTAGAACATTATGAGCTGCTGCGTTTGATAATCTCGAATTATGTTCCTAAAGCCACCCAGAGCGAGCCAAAGTTAATGGGCGCCCTTGATTCAAAACCTGCCCGCACGCCCGCCGCTACATGTACTGGACAGGGTATCATACAACGAAACCCCCTCATGCAGGCCACAATGCGCACGCCAATCCGTGCCAAGAGACCTAAAGTCATTGTCGGGGTAAGATAATGGCTGCGCTGGCAGCTGCGTTGTGGAATGGAGAGTGGCGTCTGGAACTGGAGATGTCATCGGGTTTGCTTGGATTCTACATCTGTCGACCACATGCTGAAAAAAAATACAGCGGATTTCATTTGTCGTAGATTCCTTCAGAAAATGAAACAGGTGATCAGGGAACCATACAAATTATTTCCATGGATAGCAAACAGTGTGGATGCACGTTCGTGTTTGTCCCTGCCGACGCGGATTCTTATACGCCACCCGGGCTGAATCCGGATCGCGCATCTGTGAATTTGGCAACGAGACCACTGCCTCCTGTCTGCAAGCGCCGGCAGCAGATATTAATCCTCTCTGCTGGCTTAGTGCACGTGTACTAAGTGATGCCATACCATTTATGTTGCTTGTTTTACATCTGAAGCAAGACAGCCACGAGTCTGCAATGGCCGATTCGCCTGCACCAAACATCAGGGATACTTCATCAATTTGAAAAAATAGACATTCTGGATTGTGGGACCGATTGTGCGAGGACTGGCTATCCATCCAAACACGCCTTTTTAACTGACCGGCCGTGCATCGAATTCACACCGAGCTGAGGTGGCTAAGTGGCTAAGTAAGTGGCTGCCAATGGATGGCGGTTGTCTCACTTTCGGCGTCGTGCTTCTACAGAGTGAGCTTTGAGGTTTAGCACCCACCCGATCACAAGCTCATTTCACAAAATGCATGTCAAGCGAGCTCCAAACCAGATTGATTGGTCAAAGAGAGACCATATCTTTCGGGCACCCAGGCGGCATGGATATGTTTCGAGTCAGGCGGTTCTTTGATCAAGCGACACCCATGAAGCAAATGGAGACCTGCGATAATTGATCCCATGGCTGGTCGCATGTAGCCATGTGACTAGGTTATTGTTGAAAATTTTGGCGAACCAATATAATTTATTCGTTGCTGGTAACCGGTACTGGAACATCAATTCAATTAATTATAATTATGAAAATAATATGTTTGCAAAGCGATTCCATACCGCAAATCTATTTCCTAAAAATAGGTCTACTATTCAAGCCTTAAACTACCGGTATAGCAGTGAGCTGCTAGGAATTCCAAGGCCGGGCAACATTTCTGTGCACTCATGACCAACCAATAGAAATTGGACACCACGGATTGAAGTGTCAAACCAGCGCGCGGCTCCACTCCGCATTGAAGCATTATGGGCCTGGTCTAGGCGCCTGGTCATGGAAGATCTGTCGTCGCCGCCTCAGGACGACACGTGGGCCCGCTGAAGTTTATGTGCCGCTTCAGATGAGCGAAAACGTTCCTCATCAGATTCCCAAATTGCCTGGCTGCCTGCCTCCATGCAAAGGTTAACCCTATTTGGGTTACCCAAATGAGTGCCTCTAATGAGACCCAGCCAAACTTGCACTTCCTTGCTCAGGAAACGGCACGAATCCTTGAATGCGCTAAAGCGGCGGTCGCGTTTAAATATTAGGCTCGAAATAACTTACAACTACCACTTCTGGAACCATGCGTGCGAGAGCACTTCTTCCATGCTCGGGCGCTTCTCAGCCTCCGGGTGCATCATCTGCAGCACCAGCTCCTTGGCTTCCTTGCTCATGCGCCACCACTCCAGCTCTTCGAAGAAGATCTCGCCCGACAGAGTCCTCTCCAGCATCTCTTCCTCGGACGGCGCACTAAACGGAGAATACCCGCACAAAATTGTGTACAACACAGCGCCAGCACTAAACACATCGGCCGCGAAGGACACCTCGCCCTTCTCGAGCACCTCCGGGGCGGCGTAGCCCACGGTACAGCTAAGAGCACCACCACTTGCGCTCTTCTTGTCCACCACCTTCGCCGACCCGAAGTCACCCAGCTTGATCGTGTCCAGCTGGGACGGAGACACCTTGAAGAACAGGTTCTCCGGCTTGATGTCCAAGTGCACGATGCCGTGCTCGTGGCAGTGGCAGACGGCGCTGGCGATGCGGCGGAACAACGTCTTGGCGTCGTGTTCGTCCATGCCGCCGTTCTGGCTGATGAACTCGAACAAGTCGCCGCCGGCGCAGTTCTCCATGACGAGGTACGCCATGTCCTTTTGGCGGAAGGAGTCGTGAAGAGCGACGATGTTCGGGTGACTCGAGAAGTTCGTCAGCATGTGGTGGACTTCGATCTCGTTGCGAGCCGAGTGGCTCTGCTTCTTCGACGCCGCTTCCATCGACTTCATCACGTACGACGGACGGCCGCCGCGGTCCATCCACGTGAAGCACTCCACAATCGACGAATTCTCCGAAGCCATGACAACGTTGCCCAGAGTGAACTTGGCGATCCAGCTCAGCAGATCGATCGCGTCCTGCACGTGCTTGGCCCACATGTCGCGCTCGCTCTTGGTGTCGAATTTCAGGATCCACTTCTCAGGCGACACCTTGTCATTCGTGCCCTTGGAGGCTGCGGTGCTGGGGACAGGGGACGAACGCTCGAGCTCATGGCTCACCGGCATGCGAAAGTCGATGGACAGCTTGTTCTTCGGCAGACGGTCGACGCGCGTCCAGACACTAATCATCAGGCGTTGTCGCACCTCGCCTTTCTCAGAGCGCGCGTACTCCATAAACGGCACCGTGCCGGTCTGCAGACGCACCACGCGAGGCACGAAAATCTTCATCCAGTCCGGCAGCGGAATCTGCTTCAGCACGCGAACGGTGTGCCGATCGAACAGCTTCTTCTGGATTTGCTTCTGCGACTGGACGGCGTCGTCCGCCTCCAGGTCTTCCTCCAGAATCGTCAGGCGGTGGCCAGAGCGATCGGCGCCGCCGTACAGACTGCTGAGACGCGAGTTGCTCATGGCGTCGGACTCCAGCATCGACATGTCCACGCCGCCGCTAACGCCCGAGCAGCACGTGCTGTTGGTCAGGAATGAGGCACGGTCCTTTAGTACGAGCGGAGGCTCCGAATCGAACAGACCCAGGCCGCCCATGTCTCCTTCACTATCGTCGGTCTAAGCTTTGCTTCTGTCCAACGTTTCCCGCAAAACAAGGCAGGGCTTCCGCTCAGCTGGGGGAAATGGATTGTGTCAGTCAGGGCCCAACTTCCCAGAAGAAAAGGAAGAGGCGAGTGTACAGCGCGGCGTAAGCTTTGTGTTCAACCGACCCGCGCGAAAACATTCCTTCCATCCATCTCATGAGTGCGGGTAGGGGATGATGGTGCAACCGCAAAACCCTATTCCGCCCTTTGCGACCGCAGGGCATACTTTCCGCAAGTGTTGGTTCGGGCAACCACGTTTTAGGTGCGGGAGCAAACACGATTACGGGTTGAGACCTAGCCCTTGCCGATGGAAGATGGAGGGCTGGCGTCGTAATCGTCCTGATGGATCGACTGGCTGGCTGAAACGCCAGGTTGCGGAATTAAAAAACATCCTGAGTGGATGGATGGATGGGAGGCGACAAAAATATTAAAACCAGGTTCACACTCGGCCATAGATTGGAGTGGAGTTCATAATCCGAGTGTGGGCAACCCAGATAAATTAAGCGTAGGTGCAGCCGAGCACACGCCAGTGCACTACCGGTACAAGTTTACCTTGAGAAGAAAGTTCCTACTTGCGCTTGGAAGGGACCTGGCCCATTTAAGGCAAAAAAAGCAACTGTCCTTGATGTTTGATTCAAAAAATTTGTCCCCGTGTTCGATTTTCATCAGCAAAGTGTCACAAAAAATGTGAACGCAATATACTTATAGATTGCAATATACTGTTCACTGTGCCTGGATATCGATATATCTACTATATTAATACACTTGAATGTTTAGTGTTCACTTATCAATCTCAAACTGAAGTATCCGTTGTTTTCAGAGACAAGTCTCTTTGTATTCACAAAGAAATTAATATAGCCCCCAGAAAATTAATTTTAGTTTAACTTGGGCATACTAGCAAAACAGATTTGTTAATGTATAAACGTTAGATTCTTAGCAATACGGTAGATTTAGCTCATGCACACACACCTGAATACCAGCAGCTACAAGCGGTCTTGCATGGACATGTAAGACCGCTAACTGCCACTTTATATTGTGTTGGTTGTCTTTTAATACAACATCCGCGCCAGGCGCTGCGCGGTAACGGCATTATTAGTAACATGAAGCAAACATGTATGGGAATGTTTTGGAGAAGTGGAAGAACAGGTGGTTTGTGATTTCAGTATTAATGGTCGATTCTTACCACATACATGCACGTTTGATTTGCTTGTCTTGCCTGTCTCAGACAGAACTTCCTCTGCTCAGTTTTAAATATTGCTCTGTGGGTTTCTTCCGTCGGTCTGTATCAGAATTCTGGCAGCAGAAGCCAGTGATCTGCACGGGCTCATTGCGTTACCCTTCAAATCTCCAAATCAAAAGTTCCGATCAGCTTCAGCGGTGTGCTTATCCCTTATATTGACTGAAACCTCTGAACATAGAGAAAAATAGATGCTGTGCGTGGATGCATGACCAGCGAATTGCAGGGTCATGACCAGCGTACAGCTAGCATGCTGCGCAATTCGCAATACACGCAATATACGCTTCCAAATCAAAAACGAAAGCACAGGTTACCTACTCCTTTTTACGGCCTAAAATCATCGTCAATATTTTGAAATCTATTTTGTGAAAAACAATTTATGCAAACCCGTGATATATTCGTTTATATTTTAAGCATTAAACTGAGGACGATTAAACTATGAAGTTCTCATTTACTTGTATTTCCTGCCACATGATTTCGCTGGTATTGTAGGGGTCGGTGTGCAGAGTGATCAACACTCAAACTGAGAGTGCTGGTTGCATTTCGCAATACGTGTGCCGCTGTGGCGTCAACACTCGTATAGCGGTTAGGGCAGGAATCGATTTTTAAAGGTGTCTATTGATACGACAGGTACCGGTATGGGTTCTATTTTGCCACCTTAAATGTGTTTTATCATGCGAAAAAACACAGTATGAATTGTGCGATCACGTCCGAAAATATTTGCTGTCGAAAAGTTTTAGTGAATTGACGCTATCAAAACGATTGGCTTGAATACTCTAGGTGAATCAGGGTTGTTCTGAAATATTGCATCATAGCTAAACTATTTACATTAATGTAAAACATGCTTTTGAAGGGGTTGTACTTAGTACTGTTAAATGTTTAGGTCAATAAAACCTAAAGGCGTTCAAACGCTCCAAAATAGTTTGAATCTGAGCGAAAACTTCAGCCCACCTGTTTGCTTGGAGGCGAAGTCGAAGTGGCGAAGGGGGCGCAATCAAATCTCCCAACCGTTGGGCGATCGATATGCTGTGAGTTTGGGAGGAAACAACTGACCCGCTGCAAAGCAGCGCGCACTGCAATCCCTGCTCTCGAAGACCCAGCGAGCGCTGGTGAATCAGAAGGTCGGACGGCCACCTTCCAAAGCCGGGCAAACGTCGATGGCGCCATCCAGTGGCGCGAGCCCAAGAGGTCGAGCGCTCGTGTGCTCTGCTCTATCTCGTGCCGAACACGAAGAGAATCCTTCGCGTTTGGCAATGCTGCGATTGCACTGTATACATGTTAGGCCTTTTTGCAAGTGGGTGCGCATTCCTGCTGATATCGTGCGCTGTTGAGCAGAACTGCTTGCTTCACGCCCGCATTTCCAGAACGCAAGGTGTCTATGCTCTGTGTATACGGCACGACATCCGCTCCTGCAAAAGTGTACAGTACAACGCACATTTTTATCATGCACACTCACTCCAGACCCTACAACAATCCGGATCGTGAGACGACGGGGAGGCTGCATCTAAGGGGAGGAGGGTTTGACCACCACTGCGCTGTCCGTCTCCGCGGGGATGTCGAGCAACGTGACGAGCAAGTCGCCGTAGTTGGCGCTCGTGTCGGTGCGAATCCGCTCCTCCAGCGACCGTCCGTAGAGCTTCTCGTACGTGTTTTCAAAGAGTGGCTTGACCCAGCGATAGCGAATGACCGCAGCGCTCAGACCCTTCTCGTCCGTGCCGAGACTCTTCATCGTGCGCTCGAACAGGTTAGCGATTGCCACATCGGGCTGCAATGCCATGCGAACTGTTTGGGGAGAAGGAACGAGTCAGTTACCTCAGAGCCTGGGCAGAAAGCAAGAGTTTGCCGGTGGACACGCACGCACCGTAGAACACGAGGGACTCGGACGCGTAGCCGCTGAACTCATTCTGCACGGCACCCTCCAGGTCGCTGATGTACTTGTATTCATAGATCTTGTTCATGCGCACGAGATGCTCGCGCGGGCTGGAGAACAGCAGCTTCACAAAAGCGGTCTCGTCCGTTCCCCAGCGACCTTCGCCGGCCTTGTAGAGAAGATCCGCATCTGCCTCGGCTTTCTCCTTTGTGTGGATCTTGGGATTGTAGGCAACTTGCAATCGCTGCAGCATAGACGAAGGAGCGAGGGTGTGTAAGAATGATCAGCACAATACGCATAATGCATGAGTGCGGGCGGATAAACAACTCAGACAAGACGCACCTCGAGCGCCAGCAGGATGATCTTGCGGAAGTCACCGCTCAGTTCTGACCGCATCAGCCACGTGAGATCTTGGTTGAAAATGTAGTAGTACGTGGACTTGATCATCGACAGTTCATCATTGGTGCGTCCCAGAAGAATCTGGAGCAGAACATGATCGCCATTGGGTCAGTTGGGATAACCGCAAACGCCTTCATTCGAGCACAGCCGCCTCCGAAAGCTCCAGCCGCAGCCACAGCACTGCATATCGTACCGGATACAACAACCTCTCGGTCGTGCCGCTTCCCGTCGTGGCTACGTCCAGCAGGAACGCCTCTGCCTCGGGCAGCGGCATGGTTAACAGGAGCAACAGGAAGCGGAAGTCGCCCACGGTCTCGCGACTCAGCGTGTCCTTGAGCTCCTCGCGGTAGAGGTCCTTATAGCGGTAGATGATCAGCGCCCAGTTACGGGCCGATAGTGAGGACAGCTCCCTCACCAGCACCTTCTCGTCCACGCCGAGTCCGTCCGTCGCGTTGCGGATCTTCTCGCACGCCTGGTCGATCTCGCGCGTGTACACAAGCGGCACATTGCGGAACACGTCGTGCGCTTGCGGCGGGAAAACGTGCTGCATCCTTCGCGTGGCGGTCAGTGCTGGAGCCAACGCGCGCGCCCCCTGTACTCTATCGTTTGAATAGCTCTCTGCGACTCGCCAATCGCCGCGAGCATGCGCTGCGTGCTGGATTCACGGATTCAAATGTTGGCGTCTTGTATCAGGAAGCTGCTGACGCTGAGGCGTCGTTTGCTCTATTCCACCTTTGAATTCGTGGGTAAACCGTTACACCTGTAACATTATATCTCATATGCTTGATTGGCAGCCACAGGTTCTTAGATTCTATCTGAATTTCAAGATAAGTGGCTCACTTTAACAGTCTCAATACAAAATTCTGGTTGGTGCTAGTAAACAATCTTTACAAGATATAAACTAGAACGTTGGTGGTAATAAGCAATCTACTGAGATGGTCAGCTGATCAGATTTGGCTACGCTTGGCGTGTTTTCATTGGGTAAAACTGCATATAGCCGGTGCACCTTTAAATCATTATATCTGCTGATTCACCTGAAGTATGAAAAAGCAGAGACGAAATAGAAAATGATAAAATGTTGTTTTGCAAAATCGCGTTTTTGAGTGAAGTGCTGAAACGGGTACAACATGGGTCAGCGCAGGTATTGGTCAACAACGATCAACAATAGAAGATCGCTCGAGCATTTTGTTTTGATCGACCTCATTCATTTACTGGAAAAGCTGCACGCACAGTGAACTGGTGCTGCCTGGCTGTATGCCGACAATCAAGATCTTTACGCGTAGTTGCCAATGGAGCGCGGGGCATCGATGAGCTGGAGAATCAGCTCCTGGTACTCGCCGCCGACTTCCCCCTTGATGCGGTCGCGCAGCGACATTTTGTACTTCTCCTCGTACGCCGGCATGATACGGCCGAGGTACGGGTGGTACCGCACGATGGCGGCACTGAGGGCAGTTTCGTCCGTGCCGACGCCAGCCATCGTGCCTTCAATGTGGTCGGCAAGGAACGTCCACGGCTCCAGGCTCAAGCGAACTACAAAGCAGCAGCAAACATCTACAGATTAGTGACGAGGCCCAGCATAAAGACATGAGTGCTTTGCTCTGTACCGAAGTAGGTGAGCGCCGCGCAGTCGCTTGCACTGAACTCGTTCTCGATGGCGTGCACCAGACCGTTCTGGTGTTTGGCTTTGTAGGCTTCCTCAATGTTGCGCACGTGCTGCGGCGGGCTGGCCAGCAGCACCTTAATGAAGCCATTCTCGTCGGTGCCCCACTTGCCTTCGCCTGCGTTGTAGAGGAGCTCGGCATCCTCCGCCGCCTTCTCCTTCGTGTGGAACGACGGCTTGTACTCGACCATCGGTTCCTAAGGAGTTGCACAAAGTATCAATGATGCACGTCAGTTAAATACCCTTCAAATTTGAGAGGACAGAAGGCTCTTTCAAAGAGCATGACTCACCTGCAGCGCCTTCATAATGACGGCCAGGAAGTCGCCGCCGATCTCGCCGCTGACCGAGACCGCGAGGTCAGTGTCGTACATCTCGAAGTAGTTCTTCTTGATCAATCCGATCTCTTCGTTGGTGCGACCCATGAGAACCGAGTAGAGCAAGTGATCCGAAGTGCCCGCCCCCTTCATTGCGTGGAAGAGGATGTAAGCTTCGGCCTGCGGCAGGCTGAAGCAGATGATCTGCAGCAGGTAGCCGAAGTCGCCCGAGGTTTCACTCTTGACGAGCTCGCGCAGACTCTGCCCGTGCGTTTCCTTATAGCAAAGAGAGACCAGGCCGCGCTCATTGGGAGAAAGCGGGCCGATGATCTTCACAAGCGCCTTATCGTCCGTGCCGATGCCGGAGCAGGCCTCGTGGATCTTCTCCACGGTGGCAGTCACGGTGGCCGAGAAGCGCGTCTTCTCCTTCTTGTAGGCGTCGAATGCGGACGGAGGGTACAGGTTCAGCATCTTGAGCGTGAGGAGCGGGAAGACTTGGGGGTTTGGAGGGGGTTTGGAGAATGAGCAAATGCACAGATGAGATCGAGTGCAAATGAGATTCCTTGCCTCCTTCGCTGGATAGAGGCGTACAGCTGGCGCATGACGACAGCCACCTGCTGCTCCGCAGCCTCTGCATGTATCATTCCGAATCAGCACCGGATCCTTCGAAAAGTATCTTTCGTGGTGATTCAAAACCTCTAACATCCAATAAGGTGGGTTTATTATCGAGTTTTGCAGAGACTGACGCCACTGTTCGAATCAATGCTGCAGCCGCTTCGCCGTTTCAAATGCCGCGCCATGATTGGCCAACACGCGGACCATACCCCAAAACCGGCGAATCGCAACGCTCAATCAATCAAAAGCTCCGAGCTCAAGCAATCTGATTGGCTCTTAAGCAGCAGACGGTGGCTTCAATTTACAGTACTGGCTTCGGCGGGTAGGGGAGCGCGATTTTTGTGGGACGCGTTCCGGTGCATCCAAAGTGTCAATACCGGTAGGAAAACCGGATCAGCTCAGTAAAGACATATACCGGTATGCCGATGCATGTACCAGTATTCATACCCTTCCTCTCTCGTGAAGCAGAAAGCAAGCCAACATGGCGGACAAGCGCAAGCTGCCGATCGACATCCAGTACAAGCAGCTTCTGGGTGCGTGTGCGGCCGTGCTGTAGCAGTAGATCTCGGTACGTGTGGCGTTCCCGCACCTAACGAGTGTTGCTCTTGTGTGTGCGGTTGTTTCGTCCACAGAGGCGCTCGTGGACCGCCGCATCGTGCCGCACAAGTGGCTCGAGCAGCAGAAGCAGATCCGCGACGCCATCGCCGTGCTGTATCCACAGCTGCCGCTCGCCAGCGACAGCCTCACCAAGCTCCGCACCAAGAAGCCGAGTCACGAAGACCTGCACTATTTCGACTGCAAGTACGTGTTCGCGTGTCTGGCGGAGTCCGACGAAGGCGCGAGCAAGAACTTCTTCGGCCAGGTGCGTGACGTGGCGGCCCCCGTGCCAGTGGCTGTAGACCTAGAAAAGGAGGTGAACAAAGCTAATATGTGCTCGTTTTGCTGGGTGCTAGTATACGTCGCCGGTGCTGAAGCAGTGGAGCGCGCTGATCCGCCAGTATGAGAAGAACAACGTCTTCGCGGCCGAGGCGGCGCGCGTCATCGCGCAGAACACGGCCTTCGAAATGTACGCGGCAGTTCATATGTATCCTCAGCTTATTAGCAAGTGGGTTCGTTCTTACCTGTGTGTGTTGTACAGTCCGTTTCTGAAGAAGTCGATCCAGCAGAATGAAAAGCAAGTCGCCGATAACAATCGCAAGATGGCGGTACGGCCCAGAGCACTGCGAGAACAAACGCGTGTGTAGTTTCAGTGTTTGATTGATGTGTGCTTGTATATGTATTCCTCATCCACTTGTGTGCAGGACCTGACCAAGAGCATCGCGGACTACAAGCGAAAGCTGGAGAGCTCGTGTGCTGACATGGGCATTCCGGTGTGACCCAACGCATCTCCCACCCTCTCTTTCTCGACCGTTGCTAACATTATGTTTTGGGCTGCTTTCATTTGCGATAGGGCAACAATTTCCGTGAAGAACTGGGGCGATTGCCACTGGAGCTCCCGTCCATCTTTGCCGGTGTTGCCAAGGCGATCTGTTGCGATGACATTGCTGACGCGATCGAGTATCATAGAGCTCTTCAAACGTATCTGCACGACTGTGAGGCCCCAACTGCCGCTCCTGCGGCAGGTCCTGAAAGTTTGTCCTCTTCTAAAAAGGACAGGAAGGCGAAAAGGAAGGACAAGAAGCAGGCGGCAGGGGGTGACGAGATTGAGACCTCGACGGACGAGCCATTCGAGATCATCATGGCGCCTCACGAGTTTTTCGCTGCCATCGAAGAGCTTCGTAATGCGCGGGACCAAGCAGTTGACGCGGTCCCGTCGCTGGATTTCGAAACGGAAGCGGCGGAGATCAGCTGGGATATCTCTTTGGACGGCGGTGGTGCGGCAGATAGCGGCGAGATTGACTGGGGCATTGAAACGGTCCCGATTGCCGATTCTCCAGCTGCTGATCTCGATGTACCTGTCGAAATCGATTGGGACATCACGAGCTCGGACGTCGTGGAGCCAGTGAACGAATCGGACGCCTCCGGAGCGACAGACGTCCAGGAAACGGAGGCAGAGCATCCCTCGGGCGACGCCACTAGTGAGCGAGCTTCGCGGGTTGAGCTTCTGGGGGACAACGAGTTCCGAAGTCGTGTGTTGAATGACCTGCTGGAACTCGGCGCTTTCCTCCGTCAGCGGCGTGAAGAGCTCTCCGCCAGCGATTCGGTGGCCTTCGCCAATCAGTTCCAGGGCTCCTCTCGTAAGTGGCACAAGACCAAACCGAGGACGTTGGCGACTCGATAGGGATTTGGCGTTGACGTTGACGGAGGGCTGATGGACTCGTATGTTGTTGCTGCGTTGATTGATATGCGTCAACTACAGCGCTTCTGGAGCAGCAAAGTACGGAGAAGATCGAAGATTTCCAAGCTGCGGTGGACCACGCCGTCTCTCATTTGTCGGCCAAGCGTCTGCAGCAGCTGGTGCTCATCAAGAGCTCGGAGCGATACCTGGATAGACACGTGGCAAGCCTTGAGATGCTGACCAAGCACATGGACAAGTGTCGTCGAGAAATTGGCGCCTTGGAGGACAAGAACGTGGATTTGATCGATGCGTCGACCACCGTCCAGCCCCAAATCAATGCACTTGTGGCGTCCACAAAGAAGCTAAAGAAGGAGGTACCGCACATCCTATTTGGTTTACTGGCGTTGCCATTGTTGGAGTGGGGTTTTCGAGGCGATGGAAGCCTGATTTGACATGTTGGTGTTGTTTGTGGGTGTGTCTGTTCATCTGTTTCCAGCTGGAAAGTGCGCTTCCTGCCTTGTTCAAGGGCTACAAGGTGAACATCGTGGGTGAAGTCAACAGTCTCTGATGTCGGTCGCACCTTCTATCCGGAACGGGAGAATGACACGGCTCGTCCAGCCTTTCGTGTTTCGTCGTGTTGGTTTTGCATGTTCCTTTCCGATGAGCTGTTCGTCACCTTTTCTCAGAAGTTGGCAGCTTCGGTGGTTTAAAGCGCAGCCTGAATGACGAGTGGAAGTAACAGCGCAGGTTGTGGGTGTGGGAAAGCGACAGATTATGCAGCACGAGCCGAGTTGCGTTGCCGTGGCGGCTTATATCGGTACTGGTATTGCACATGCGCTGGCTTGTCTGCGACGTATTGACTGACCAAGCCTCTCTTTCGCTCTTGCTTTGATGTCAGCACCGTCTAGGCCATCGCTCCGAGCGCGAACAGGATCGCAGATGTGGCCAGAGCGGCCGCCAAGGCGAACCCACGTGGCGCCAGCGAGCGAGCGGCGGACGCCTCGCTGCTGCCACCGACGGAGCCGGCCGATTTGCTGTGGTCTTCGTCGCCCACGGCCCCGTCGAAGAACATGGTGCTTCCCGAGCCAGAGTAGCTGGGCGCAAGGAAATCCGGCAGCAGCACCATGATCGTGGCAGGTGCCGGGGCTTCCGTTTCCGTCGCCGCAGTGTCTGCAGTCGCAGAGCTTCCAGAAGCCGCGCTGGACACAGCGGCGTCGGCGTCGGCGTTGGCGGCGGTGGTGGTGGCTTGCATCCGTCTCAGTTCGCCCGACGCGACAACAGCATCTTCGGGGATCTCCACGTCCGCCTCTGGTTGCCACTCGTCCTGGAGAGTGATACCGACGGCTTTGGCAGTGGACGTTTCCAAGGCGGCGGCGACAAGAAGCGCGAACACGAACGACGCCGGCTTCATGGCGAGTGGGAGTAGACGCTAGGTGAAGGAAGAGGACGAGGGCGTGCGCGCTGTGGGGGAAGTCGGACAATGAGAGGCCTGGAGCTCCAGCAGGAGAGGACTCTTCCTCTCCAAGCGTGAGTGGATGCTTCCTGATGCGGAGTTGCCAGGTCGATTAACACGAGTCTGAGATTGATGGCTCCAACGCCTTCTCTTGTTGCTGCTAGTTTGTTTCTCTCGACTCGAGCGCTTGCGTGGACTCGCCTCGTGTCAATGAACACTTCTCTGCCACATCAAGAGCTCCACATTCCACCGAGAGACAAGCAACGTGAGGTGAAGTGCCATGCATATTCAGTCGCTTACTCCACATCGTCTGCTTTGTTTCGCCCACTCAAACTCAGCTCTCTTTCCATGGCCCGATAGTCGACAAACCATCTTACACCCCACGGAACGAAGAATAGCCGCCGGGCGGAGGGTATTGCGGCTGGCCAGGCGCAGGAGGGTAGCCAGTAGCTGGCGGATAGCCACCCGGCGGCGGGTAGTTACCCTGGGGAGGAGCGGCGCCGTAGGCTGGAGGGTAGTTGGGCTGGCCGGGAGTCGGGTACTGCTGATACGGCTGGCTAGGCGGATACCCCGGCTGCTGGGGAGGGTAGCTTTGCTGTTGCGGTGGGTAGCCTTGCTGCTGCGGTGGATATCCTTGTTGCTGGGGAGGGTAGCCTTGCTGCTGGGGTGGGTAACCAGGTTGCTGCGGCGGGTACCCGGACTGCGGTGGGTAGCCCGATTGCTGTTGTTGCGGAGGATACCCCGACTGCTGCTGCGGCGGGGGAGGATAGCCTGGTTGCTGCTGCTGCGGGGGGTATCCAGACTGTTGTTGCTGTTGCGGAGGGTACGCGGACGGCTGCTGAGGAGGGTAGCCCGGCTGCTGCTGCTGCTGC
>MBAC02006582.1:0-29505 GCA_001712635.2 Nothophytophthora sp. Chile5
CTGCTACCTCGCGTTCAGCTTCGTGTGGGTCGTCGTGACCAACTGCTTGACGCTTTCGACGTCTACAAGTTGCCTGCGTATTGCTGGTGGAACTGGCTGCTGATCCAATGTAATGGGGCTGTTTCCTCAGAGTCCAGTGTCCCGTGAGACCCTCGACTAGAAAGATTGAAGCTGAAGCCAAACGTGAAGCATAGCCCGAACCCCATACACGGTTCAATCAGATACAAAGCGAAAAGGCAGTAACGGCCGATTGATTGAAGAATATACGCGTGCTGAAATGATAACGTGTTGATAGATGACACAAATCGTTGCCTTTATACAACGCACCCACACAATCTCTTCTGAGAAACATCTACAGTTGCAAACAATACACACTACGCGTCAGAGTGGCCTCTGCTCTCATTTGACTGACTTAGTTTCTCTTGCGGTTTCTGGCGGCGTTGCACTTCAAGTCCGTCGACGTGGTCGTGTTGGTTTCCGTCGTGGTCGCGCTCGTAACCGATGGTGCAGTTGTTGTTGTAGCCTCGTCACCAGTCTCATCCGTGTCGTCATCCGAAGTGGAAGAAGTCGCCGACGATTCTTCCTCCGGTGCCTCGGTCGAGGTAGCAGCCGACGAGGCATCATAGTCAGCGCTGGACGTTGACGGGGCGGTCGTCTCTTCCCCCTCGGAAGCGGAGGGGGCAGTCGTCGTCTCTTCACTCGTATCCGCTTCAGAGCTGGACTCGGGGGCGGTGGTGGTCTCATCCTCGCTGGTCGCACTCGAACTGCTCGTGGTAGAAGCCGCCGGACTAGAGGTGGTGGTGGCAGTCGTATCATTCGATGTGCTGCTCGTGGTAGTCGTGGTGTCCGTCGACGTGCTGGTGGCGGTCGACACATCCTCGTTCACGTGAATGTCACTCTCCGAGTATTGACACAACGGGTCACTGATGCCATCGCCCAGCTCCGTCGGCTCGCCGTCTTCATTGCCTTCAGACCAGGCGCATACAACGTAGCTGTCGTCGTCGGAAGTGATCCAGATGTTGCTCAGCGTCGCCTCGTCGCCGTAGTTCTCGTTCACAGTCACGATGCTCACGCTCGGGTTCACGGCGTAGACGTTGGACACGGTCACGAAGCGCTGCCTGTCGCCGCACGTGCCACACGAACGGTACAGCTTGCCGAAGGTCTCGACGTAGAACCCGTCGATGGTCACGGTGCCGTATCCGTTGTGCTGCACCACCTTGTCGTCGGCGTTGCGAGCGCCGCCGCCCGTGACCGTCGACACGCTGGACGCAGAGCCGCCCTTGATGCTCAGAGCGTCCTCGCACACGTCGTCCCACCACACGTTCTCGATCGTGCAGTCCGAGTCGTCGCAGTGCACGCCCTCCATCTGGTCGGCTCCGATGATCACGTTCTTCAGGGTGCCGCCAGCCTCCACGAGGAAGACCGCGGTGGACGAGCCGCTCTCCTCCTGGCCTTCGCACGTGATGTCGGAGCGCTGGAAGGTCTGCAGCTCGCCATCGAAGGTCTCGCCGGCGGCCACAGTGTAGGGCTCCGTGTAGTAGACGTCGCCCGTGCTGGTGGGCCAGGTTCCGTCTGGGACGGAGGCGCCCGAGGCCGTGGCGGCGACAACTGCGACCGTGGTGGCAGCGACTGCGAAGATCTTGACCATTCTTGCAATTGGTGAGTGGAGCAGATGGATGGAGAAGTGAGTTCTAAGCCGCAACTTCGAAAATGAAGCAATGCTCGAGTGCTGTCCGAACTGAACTGCGGTGCTTGCTGTGAGAATGCTATCGTTTGAGGTGGACAGAGTGAAGTCACGGGCAAGAGAGTGGAGCTGGATGATCGGCGGAGATTGAGAGGGGCGCGTGCCCCTGCAGCTCTGTCCAAGGTGGAGATGGATGTCAGTGACCCCACAGCGCAAGACGGTGCAAGCAGAGGCAGACGTGCAGCCTCCCGCCCAGCTTGTTTCCTGGAATTGTACGTCTGTGCCAGGCCATCTTGCACTACAGGTGCAGCACCAGGACGATTACCGGCACCGGTGCTGGTAATAACACTACGGTAGCTGAACATTTATTAAAAAGCTACCGAAAACGCAATAAAACGGAGCGCAATAACTACCTCAGCCATTGCGAAATGCACGCCTATCGGATACCGACGCCATTTGCGGAGACAGTTGGCACTTCCAAGATAGGGAGAAGGCTTTTGCGTCCTGCAGTCAACTCATATGTAAGTGCATGCCGAATTAAACTAAACTTTAATTTACGGTTACGTTGCATTACGCAAGCACTTTCAGCTGAACCTCGATTGATCGGTCGGCACCCAGATGCTCGCGTGACGCTTTTCAATCTTAACTCGTGTGGCCGTCCTTGTCAGCTAAAGGGACCCCAACGGGCAAATGCACATCGTTGGCGAAGAACTTCGCCATGAGCTTTGAAGCGGAAGCTGCTCCACCTTCTCGCAGCGTGCTTATGAATCGCTCGAAAGCGACCACTTTTGATTGCCCCTAATTCTCGCCTGATTTAATTCATTTTGTGGTCGAATTCCGCGTAATTAATCGGCGCCATAGTCGAAATCCCCGATTCCGCCACGATCCTACGAGCAAACATTTCGAGCCCGAGCCTTTACGTACGGGGCGTTAGAAAAGTGAAGCCACGCGCTCACTTCGCAACTCCTGCCAGATGCCGCCGCGGAAGCCCCGGGCCCCCACCTCACCTCGCTCGACGCTCTTCCCGGCTCACCTGAGCCGCTTGCAGGCGTGTTGGCGTGTTGCTTCGCCAAGATAGCCTTTGCATCACCGCCACCTTGCGTGCGAACTGCCACTTCACAGCAATTAGCGCAGAGCCTGCTCCATTCAACAACGCCATAGAGCTGACATTCAGCCGCACGGCATTGTTGAAAGTGCTGGCTGGCCCCTACAGCGCAGGCGCTGATGGCTGATTACAAGACAGCTCGGAGGTTGGCGTGCTTTCTTGCCGATCCTACCGGTACGTTAGTCAGTGCTGACTGGATGCCATGCGGCGCCGTCTTCTGTCGTGACCCACAACCTGGCGGTGATGAGAAAGATCCGTTAATTTCCCAGCCCCCACATGCCGCCGAAGCGTTAATCTACCAGCTCCCAGACGCCACCGAAGCGGGCAATGGCGTCACGTTAATCGCTTGAAGCTCGAGCAAAGTACATGCATACAGATCGAAAAACAAGTGTATTTCTCCACCACGTTAACTCCACCATCGACCGGAACTTGGTTCCTTCGTTTGCTTTCCTTTGACACCGACGACCTCCTGTTCAGGTCTCTTTACGTACAGCCACCGCCTCCTCAATACCGCATGACTCTCTACTCGTCATCATCGTCCGAGTCCTTGTCCTTGTCCGAGTCCTCATCTGAGCTCTTGTCGTCATCGTTATCCGAGCTCTTGTCATCGTCGTTGTCCGAGCTCTTGTCGTCATCGTTGTCCGAGCTCTTGTCGTCGTCGCCATCGTCCTTCTCCGACTCGGAGCTTTCGGTCGACGGAGCACTCGTCTCGGTGGATTCTGAGCTCTTGCTCTCGGTGCTGGGGGCGGTGGTGCTTTCCTCCGCCTCGTCGTCATCCGAGCTGGACACGGGCGCGGTGGTGGTCGTGTCTTCCTCAGTCGTATCCTCACTGGTAGAACCGGTAGTCGCCGTCGTTGAGTTACCGCTGGTGGTCGTCGCCGTGGTCGAACTGCTGGTGGTAGTCGTGGTGTCCGTCGACGTGCTGGTGGCGGTCGACACATCCTCGTTCACGTGAATGTCACTCTCCGAGTATTGACACAGAGGGTCACTGATGCCATCGCCCAGCTCCGTCGGCTCGCCGTCTTCGTTGCCTTCAGACCAGGCGCATACAACGTAGCTGTCGTCGTCGGAAGTGATCCAGATGTTGCTCAGCGTCGCCTCGTCGCCGTAGTTCTCGTTCACAGTCACGATGCTCACGCTCGGGTTCACGGCGTAGACGTTGGACACGGTCACGAAGCGCTGCCTGTCGCCGCACGTGCCACACGAACGGTACAGCTTGCCGAAGGTCTCGACGTAGAACCCGTCGATGGTCACGGTGCCGTATCCGTTGTGCTGCACCACCTTGTCGTCGGCGTTGCGAGCGCCGCCGCCCGTGACCGTCGACACGCTGGACGCAGAGCCGCCCTTGATGCTCAGAGCGTCCTCGCACACGTCGTCCCACCACACGTTCTCGATCGTGCAGTCCGAGTCGTCGCAGTGCACGCCCTCCATCTGGTCGGCTCCGATGATCACGTTCTTCAGGGTGCCGCCAGCCTCCACGAGGAAGACCGCGGTGGACGAGCCGCTCTCCTCCTGGCCTTCGCACGTGATGTCGGAGCGCTGGAAGGTCTGCAGCTCGCCATCGAAGGTCTCGCCGGCGGCCACAGTGTAGGGCTCCGTGTAGTAGACGTCGCCCGTGCTGGTGGGCCAGGTTCCGTCTGGGACGGAGGCGCCCGAGGCCGTGGCGGCGACAACTGCGACCGTGGTGGCAGCGACTGCGAAGATCTTGACCATCTTGAGTGTTGGAGTTGAACAAAGTGCTTGAGGTGGGAGCTGGAAATTGGGAAATGAAGGTGACTCTGTGAAAACTGGTTGGCGTTGCGGGCTGGTGCAAGCGAGGACAGGCGCTCCAGGAATCGATTTCTGGAGCAGTGCTATCCCGGTGCCATGGTACCCGATCGGGGATTTGGTGCTGCTCTGGATGCGAAGGGATCCCGTGGGATCTGACGCTGGGTTCGGCATGCTCTTGGTCACATCGTCGTGGCGATATCTCAGTCTTGGGCTGCACACAGCTGTGGAGGGGGCAGCCAACGCGAGCAGGGCGAGAAAACGAGCAGCGTCACCCAAGCCACCGCATTAAAAACTAGTCGATCTAGTCGAAAGGATCGCGCAGGAATGAGAGTGACGTGGGATGCAAGCCCTTGTCAAGGGTTCTTTGCTCGCCGACTTGATGTAGCCTGACGCGGCCAGATGTGGGGCCATACGAAACCCGGGACCATCGTAGAGACCAGACCCTCGGGTCCAGCAAGTGCTACATACACTTGCACGCAGCTCGTCTCTACATGCACGTGTCCGATGCGCCCGAGACCGGATCTTCCATCGCGACCAGAGAGAAACAGCGGCCTCGACTAAACGTCGATACAATCTGCTTTGTACTGTCCTTGTGCGACGTCCGAGGGCTCCGGACCAGGCTCAGCACGAGCTCAACCCAGTGAAGCGGCAACCAAAATGTTTGCCATTGCTCCACTTCAACATGGGCAACACCGAGATTCCCCGGGTTGTGCAGCCTGTCGTCTATTCGTTCGTGGCTGTGGTCGATGTTGCGTTGCCGCATGACGCACGCTCAAGCAGCGGCACGTACTGCAATAGCACCATGCAGTTTCGGTCTTCGGCCACTTGGCGCAAACGGGTGAGCCTAAATATACTCACTCACCCCACCGCTTCGAGCCACTCCAGAGTGTAGTCGCTGCCCGTCAGTCCGCGCCATGTTCCAGAGCGCCGTGATCCGGGACGAGTATGAGTTCACGGGCCACAACTCGGCGCTGGGGGCGGTGTGCTACAACCGGCACCAGGACAGCTTCGTGTCGGTGGACGAGTCGTGTCTGCGGCTCTGGCGCTCCTCCGGCTCCCGCCCTGGGGGTCAACTGCGGCACGTGAACCTGCCAGCACGCACGTCGCAGTTCATCCGGGCCATCACTTACATCGACACTCGGCAGCTCTATGTGGCCTCGGCGCTGGACGGCACGCTTCGGCTGTACGACCAGAGCCTCAACGAGCTCGCGGCGCTCTTCACGGGTCGAGGCACGATCCTTAGTATGGTTTTCGATAGGAAGCACAACCGATTGCTCACTGGAGGCATCGATGGCTGCGCTGCGTGGCAGGTCAAGCCCCGGCCGTCTGGCGTGCCCGAAGGAGCGCTCAATCCGCAGTACGAGTTCACGCCATTGACCAAATTCTTCTCGTCCGCCCCAGCTACCTCCACTTCAAGCTCCAGCGGTAGTCGGAAGAGCGGCAAACCAAGCACGAAGCCATCGAAAGCGCCGAAGACCTCAGATGCGCGGTCCGTTTGGGTGGAGAGCGTGCAGTTGAGCCCTGATAGCACGCGGCTGTACGCGCAGAGCTCACACTGGGTCGACGTCTTCAATCCAGCCGACGGGACGCATCTCGAGCGCTGCGATGACCTGTTTCCAGCCGAACACGGGACGCTGACGGCCTTCATGGCTCAGGAACGAGCCAAATACCTCGTGTGCGGCACCAGCAGCGGCGCCATCATCGTGCTCGCACGCCACCCGATTTCCATCGTGCACATCTTCAAGGACCACACGCAGGCGATCACGAGTCTGGCAGAGCACGCGACATCTCGCCTCGTGATCTCCAGCTCGCTGGACGGCTCCGTGCGCATGTGGGATCTCGAGGCGCGTCGCCAAGCGCACCGGCTGAGCGTTGGGCAGGCCGTCCATGCACTGCAGCTGGTGCCGGCGGCAAGCGCTCCGCAAGTGGCAGGCTCGACTCAGCTCCCCGTGGAGGCGGAGGTCGCATGCCGCTTCTACTGCCGTCTGCGTAGCACCGTGAAGCTCTTCCGCATCCAGTCCATCATCAAGGAGCACCAGCCGTGTCTCGCGCCCATCAGCATCTTGCAGCGGGTGATCTTCCCTACTACACGTGGACAACGAGACCAGCGCCAGCATGGCGGCGGGTCCGCACGTTTGACTCAAGACCGTCAGCAAGACGACACCGTCGACGGAGAAGGAGAAGACAGCACCGACTCAGACGGGGACGAGAATGGCGAGGATGAAGACGAAGAGCAGGCGACGACAACGCGTACACGGCAGCTCATTGTGGCAGCCGGTACGGACAAGACGCTGCTGGTGTTTGCTGGCCGCGCAGCCAACGAAGCGCCCAGCTTTTCATGGATTCCGGAGGAGCAGGCACTGGAGCTCGTGGGCTTCGCGCTCCATCCCGTGTCCCGCCACTTGTTTCTGCTGCTGGGCAACCAGAAGTTGCTTGTTGTGGACGCAGCTCCACGGCGCTACGGCCGAAATGCTGGAAACGAAGCCGAAGTGGATGCTAGAGCAGATGCAACGGAAGAGCTCAACGCACAAGGAGGCACGGATGCGACGACCAGCTGCATCGAACGGGTGGTTGATCTGGGGGCGTCGACATCGGTGCAAAAGATCGTGAGTCAGGCGGCCGCGGTCACTGCTAGAGGTGACAGCAGGAATGTAGACGCCGCCACATATGCTGAAGAGGCCTCGGGTGGCTTGGTAGGCAGTGCCCGCGGTACCAACAGCGGTCTCGGGGGTGGAGCTCTGCGGTGCATCTGCGTGTGTCCGTTCCCGCCAGTCTTCCACGCCCCACCTCCGCCGGGTGGAGCCTCCAGTCCGCAGGCCAGATGGTTCAATCGCTCGTTCGTCGCACGTCGGCATCCGTCTTCCGTCGGCCAGAAAGAGGTCCAACCGCCTCGAGTTCTTGCGGCGGCCACCTCTGCGATCGGTGGGCAACGCAAGCAGTCCCAGATCGGGGCGGGACAGCTGCCGATGGGACGTTCTCGCCGACGCAGCGCTCTTGTGCGCTCTGAATGGGAGTGGGTGGTATGTGGCAGTGATCTCGGCCAATTGCTTTTCTGGCACACGGGACTCCGAGGCGGACGTGAAGCCGCTCTGAGTCTGGAGGCACATGACGCCTCCATCGTGGCGCTCAGCGCCAGTGCGTCTTCGCCGCTGGTCGTGAGTCTGGATGCGGCAGGTCGGGTCCATCTCTGGAGTCTCCAGCCAGTGTTCGCGCTTCGTAATGTGCTGGAGCTCGGCAGTGCGCCCACAACCTTCGCGCTATCGCCCACATCCGAAATGCTGCTGAGTGGCTTCGACGACGGGCGGGTCATTCTGCACGCAGTAGGCGACGAAGCAGCAGACGTGGAGACCTTCTCAGGCGGAGATGACCACCACAGCACGACTGTGAGTGCCGGCGACTTCTTGGACGAACACGCGCTGGTACTGACCGCCAGCGTGGATGCCGTCGTGAAAGTCTGGGATCAGCAGCGGACTCTGCTTCGTCAAGTGACGCTGGCCATGGCGCTCTCGAGCTTGTGCTTCCTCAACGCCGACGGGGATCTGCTGGCTGGGCTCTCCACGGGCACCTTCGTCATCTCGAGGCGCGACGTGCTGCCCGACAAACTGCCGAAGCCGACATCGAGACGTCGCAATCACCAGGATCGACGGATCGCGGGGGCTCTCGGTATTGAGCATCAAGCAGATGCTAATCCGAAGGCACCATCTGCAGCTAAGCTGACGGCATCGGAGCCGAAGACACTGACGAATGCTGGTGTTGGGCTGGGGAGCGCAACACGGCAGACTGGAAAGAGTGACATCGCCGCATCGATATCACGAAGAGCGCCCGACTCGGCCGCACAGCAGCTCCTTGCGCATGTGATTCGACGCCCTGTGGAGGCTGCGAACCAGCTCCAGCCGCCGTTGCTACGCGCGTTTAGCACGACGAGTCGACGACCCCGCAGCCGCCACGGCAGCTCCAGCAACAACAACAGCTCCGAGGACCAGGTGAGACCGAGACATCACCTTCTCTCCATCACTTGCACTGCATGATCCTGCGGTCTGACCCTTGCTTACTCCGTACAGACCAGACTGCTGGTCCCCATCGCATCAGCGCCACTGAAAGCGAGAGAGCAGGAGGCAGAGCAGCAGGAAGAAGACTGGCGAGACGAGATCATGTGCGTGTCTGGACTGTGTGGATGCCACGCTTGGCCTTGATCTTTCCCTCGAACCCTGACATGCAAACATGCTTTGATCCACGTCAACACAGGCCAGCATCTCCGTTCCAGAAGCTCATGCGCACACCGCAGCGAGGGTCCACGTACCGACGGAAGAAAGCGCAGACACCGTCCTCTCCGTTGGTTCTTCAAGCGCTGGGGCCGAATCCGCGAGTGTCACACTCAAGAGGCGGGTCGTCGCGCGGAAGTGGCGGCGGCACTCCCGGTGGAGGTGAAGAACGCCACCCCTCCGCCGAATCCCCAGGCAGTGCAAGTCCAAACACGAGTCTGGGTCTTGGAGTCGGCAATATGGAGTCGCCTGTGCTCTACTGCAAACACCAGGCGCCCGTGCCGCCCAAGGACAAGACGCCGCGCAAACTCTGGAACGCCATCGGCGGCGAAGACCGTCGATTGATCGTCTTACAGCGCAACCACCTGCCGCCCTGCTGAAATACGACGTCTAGTTGCCTACCCCCCGTCTCGCTTACCTTCTTACGTGAGCATGAACCTGGCGGCGGCTATTGTGAACACCAGTTGCCACACGAGAAGATGCTGGCGCCAGGCCACAGGCGACCCGCTGCAGCCACAGCGCGCGGCTTGGACGCGTAGCACGCCGAAATTGTCGTTCCAGTAGCCACTCAGTGTGTGTGCTGGGTCGAAATACTCGTCCTGCGGCGCGTAGACCCCATCGCATTGAGAGTAGAGCGCGTCGATCAGCGGCTGGCATTTGGCCGGGCACACGAAGGAGGTCGGGTCGCATGCCAAACACGAACCATACGTGGACCCGTTGCCCTCGACGGCAAGCTGCTCTGCGGCGAACCCACAGGGCGCCCACGAGTTCCCCTGGGGCGTTGGGTTGGGGAACGAAGACGTTGCTTCTGCTTGCCGGGCTGTCTGGAGAACAAGCGCGACCGAGACGACCCACCACAGGCAATTCAGCTGTCGAGGTTTACTCAAACTGACCGCGGGCTTCTTCGTCATGGCGGCGGTGGCTGTTGGACGAGTGCTTCTTCGACTTGCTGGCGCAGATGCTGTTGCCGCGTTGAAGTGCTTCGCTGGTGAAGGAGCAGGACAGAGCGACCCTCATGCTTCCGCTATTTATATCGTCTACATGGACGAAAGAGATGAGGAAAAGAGCGAGAGAGAGAGAGAGCTCTTGTCGACGCCATGCCACAGGGTCCAGTATGCAACACAAGTATATAACAGCAGCATATTCACCCACTCACCACGTTCAGCAATCGCAGGGGCCGTCACTGCTAATGCGGATGGCTTACTGCGAAGCTTCAGCTGGATCCTCTCCCTTGCTGCCACTCGTTGCTCTCGTCTTTAGCCCATCGCCACGTCTCTAGTAGCTGCGCCCCCAAAGGACCCAGCACGTCGCCGGCTTGCCACTGATGAAGCACTTGGTGTCGGCGGTGACGGGGCTCTTCTCGTTCTTCTCGTAAGGGATGCACAGCGTCTTGGCGGCGGCGCTGGTGGCCGTGTTCTCCGCCTCATCTTCAAGGCCCATGAGCACCAGAGACTCCTCGCGGCTCTTGGTTTTCACAACCTCTTCCCACTCGGTCTCGTTGCAAAACGGCGTCAGCGCCATGCAGCCGTCCTGGAGTGCCGGAACAAAGTCCTTCCACTCCGTCACCTCCTTGATGAGACTGTCGCGCTCCGTACGAGCGCGCTCCAGCATATCCTTTTGGATCTGCTCCAGGAGCACCGGGATACGGGCCACCAAATCGGCTTCCGCGATGTCCTCCTTGGCGCCATTGTCGCGACGCACCACGCGCACCTGTTTCTTCGCGATATCCTTGGGGCCCACTTCGAAGCGGAGCGGCACGCCCTTGAGCTCCCAGTGGTTGTACTTCCAGCCGGGCGTGTACACGGTGCGCTTATCCGACTCAATGCGAATGCCGGCAGCAGTCAGCAGCGCCACGATCTCGTCGGCCTTGCCAAAGATCTCCGCCACCTCGTCCTGGTTCTTGAACGGGATGGGCACCACGATCACCTGGGTGGGAGCCACACGCGGGGGAAGCACCAGACCCTTGTCGTCGCCGTGCACCATAATCATCACACCCAGCGAACGCGTGGTGAAGCCCCAGGATGTCTGGTACGGGATCAGCTTCTTGCCGTCCTCGTACTCCGCCGCGATCCCGAACATCTTGCCAAAGTTCTGGCCGAGCTGGTGTGACGTGGCCGCTTGAATACCGCGACCCGTGGCCGGGATGAAGCCCTCGATAGTCGTCGTGTAGTCAGCTCCGGCAAATTTCTCCTTCTCCGTCTTGACTCCCTTGACCATGGGCACAGCCAGGAGCTCCTCGTAGGCGTTGGCGTAGAAATCTAGCACGGTACGGACCTGGTGGTCGGCCTCCTCCTTGGTGGCATGGGCCGTGTGGCCCTCCTGCCACAGGAATTCACGGGTGCGAATGAACGGCGTCGGGTTCTTGAACTCCCAACGCACCACATTGTTCCACTGGTTGAGCTTCATAGGCAGGTCGCGATGGCTGCGGATCCAGTTCTTGAACGCCGGGTACATGATGGTCTCGCTCGTGGGGCGGATGGCAATGGGGTCCTTCATGTCCGAGCTTCCCGACTTGGTGACCCAAGCCACTTCGGGCGCGAAGCCCTCCAGATGGTCCTTCTCGCGCTGGAGCTTCTCCTTGGTCACGAACATGGGGAAGTAGCAGTTTTTCACGCCATTTGACTTGAAGTTGCCGTCCAAAAACGCCTGCACACGCTCCCAGATCTCGTACGAGTACGGACGCAAGATGTAGCAGCCCGACACGTCGTAGTAGTCGATCATGCCCGACTTAGTGATGGCGTCCGTGTACCAGTCCGCGAAGTTGCCCTTCTTGGTGCACGACATGCCCTCGTTGGTTTTCTGCTCGACCGCCTTCTTGGATTCCACCTGTGCCTTCTTGGCGCCCTTCGCCGCCTTGGGGGCAGGCGCGGCCGCCGCTTCCTCCTCCTGCGCGGCAAAGTCCACCACGATGGGCTCGTGATTGTAGTGCTTGGCGAACGCCATCAGCGCGTTGGGCGTCAGCGCGTACGTGAGGTCATTGCGCAGCGGGTGGCAGTTCACCTTCGATGTCTCCAGCAGCGCCTTGTCTAGCACGAAACGGACCTCGTTCTTGGCGTCGTGCATCACACACAGCGGCGAGACCGAGCCCTTAACCACTTTGAGCGTGTTGGTCAGCACGTCCTCGGACGCGAACCGCAGGTTCCACTTCTTGCCGCCGATGCCGGCCGCGTGGAGCCGCGCGCCGAGCTTCTTGGTGTCCACGACCGAGTCTGCGGCCGCCGTGACCAGGAACAAACCCTCCTTCTTGTCCTTGAACACCAGGTTCTTGGACAGCAGGCCGTCCAGGTGGCCCAGCTCCGCCACCATATCCTCTACCGTGGGAACCACCTTGTGCTCGTAGCGGTCGAAGTCCAGAGACAGCGCCTGCAGCGCCGCCGTCACCTCCACGTCCGCCATGCTTCGCCTGCTGTTGCTTCCTTGGCGCGTGCTTCTTTCCCTCCTCTGCTTGAGAAATGAGTGCGGACGCGGCGCGCCACTGGACCGCGATCCGCGGTGCGGGGGGTTCAACGGGTTCGCGGGTTGGCGGGTTCGTGATGACAACCCGGATCGAAAAACAGCAACCTGAATATGGATGGAACCTGGACAAATGGGTGGGTTGGATCAAAAGAAGACCCGTCTAGGAAATTGTATGTGGTGGCTGGTTCAGGACCCAGAAGGGGTACACTGTACCGCTTGCAGGCGACGGTGCCCAACAGCTTCAACTTGAGGCATATCCCCCCAATCAAACTGGGCGACGCGCAAGCAGCAACAAAGCTAATCACGGACTGCTGAGGGGGGATATCCGCATTAGCCTCCTGAAATCAGCAAGAAGTGGCGAAATGCGCTGTCAACGGTCAGTGCTCAGCGACGGTTGTCGTCTTTCAAATGGACTACGGGGTAGTCAAAATCGAGCAGCTGACGGTGTACTACCCCATTCCGTTTAGTGGCCTCTAAGGTACAGCGTACCCTCGCTACCGGAGTCAAAGCGAGTCAAGTCAGAGTCAGAGCATGGGAGGGGCGGCCAGCATTTTATACCGGCCGGTCGGCCATTCGGTGCGCCACCAGACCAGCTGGCAGCAAGCAGCAAGCAGCCTCACAACGGAAAAGCCTGAGCGCGCCTCACATTGTCATCGCGCCTGTACCAATATTGCGGCGTCCAGCCAACCAGACAGTGAGACCAAGCGCGGTGGCCTACCGGAGTACGCAAGCGAGATTTCCGACCAAGTGCTGGCTGCTGGACGAAGTGGTCGCCAATAATGAAGACGTTCTTTGCGATGGCGATGGCGATGGCGGCGGCGGCGCTGCTGGCCTGCTCGTGCGGTGTGGCGCCCGTGATGGCGCTGGACCGGGACGCGATGCTAGAGGTGGTGGGCACTGTGCACGCGGACCGACACATCTTGGGGACGTACGACGAGGTCCAGGAGGAGAGCAAGGAGGCGAGCTGCAAGCGCGAGTTCACGCGCGACATCCAGCCCGTGTGCGGGTCCAACGGCAAGAAGTACACGAACCTGAGCATGTTTGAGTACCGGCAGTGCATGATCAAGGTGCAGGAAGGCACGGAGCTCGAGCTGGTGGCCATGGAGTTCTGCAAAGACGTCGAGATGGAAGACATGGAAAACTTGGAGAACGAGTAGGCCGCCGCGCGGTGGTCTGCTTCCCATTGGCGCGCTCGAGATGATCCGACGAGGAGTCTTCAGCCCTGCGAGCAAGACCAGGGAGCTGTTAGTGGAAACGTGTCGATGTCGTGCCGCCTTTGCGTGTTGCAGCGGGGCTGTAGGGAGGCTCGAGGACGCCCTCAAGGGCTTCGCTGTGATCGTGATCAGTGCATCTGCTCTGGCTCAGATAGACTTTGCGTGTGTGGTGGAATTTGGCGTGTGAGCTGCTCGTGTGTCGGGCCGAGTTGAACTCAAGCGCCCCCGTAAGATTAGCCAAAGCCCACAATGTATGTCGTTTTACTTGGTCGTGTTTTGAAGTTGACCCCGTTTTGCCGTCTCCTTTTCGATGGTAGAGGCTGGGTGTATACAGTATACTAAATTTAATGCGATTGGACCATTCCGTTGATCAACGGAATAGGCGGTGCGAAACCCACCCATCAGTCAGTCAAATCGACTCGCACAAGTGAATTCGTACTCCTGCAACCTGCGGGATCGATAGTGAGACGCCAATGCAGACGTTCTTTGCTGCGATGGCGCTGCTGGCATTCTCGTGTCACGTCGCACCCACGGCGGCACTGGACCGGGACGAGATGCTCAAAGTCGTGGGCACCGTGCACTCCGACTACCACATCCTCGTGTCCAACGAAGAGGAGGCAGCCACCAGGCGCAACAACTGCCAAGAGAGCTTCTCGCGCTACATCCAACCGGTGTGCGGGTCCAACGGCAAGAAGTACATCAACGTGGAGCACTTCAACTACATCAAGTGCCTCGTCGAGGCGGAAGATGACGAGGAGCTCGAGCTCGTGGACATGGAGTTCTGCAAGGACGCCGAGCTGGAAGACAGAGACAGTGAAAAGGCAACGTAACCGACCTCCAGCCAGCGAAGCAGTCATCGGCCGCATGCCAACAGTTCCGGCGAAGTGACGCAGACATTTCGGTCGCTCCGCCAGGTTAGAGCGACCGGGTTGGAGTGATAGCCCATGAAGCGTTGGCAGTGCGCCGCGCGTCGCAATCTCACGATGGGCATGCCATGCTGTATGCAAGATGCCGCTCCTTTTCGTATTAGTACCCCTCCACTAAAATGCGTCCACTAATTTTGCCCAGTACAGTGCTATCTTCGACCTGTCCAAAATTGGTTTGGACACTTCGACATGTCCAAAACAAAATGTCAACACCCCGTCCAAATTGAAGTTGCACCTCGCCTTTGCGACGGCAGTCAATTTCGCATGGTTTGCGCCGCAAAACCTGTTGTATTTAATGAAATATGCATCGAATGCTGCATCAGTTATGCTGGATTCATCGAGGCTGCATTTGTTATCGCACGTATACACGTTTGCTGTGTAGCATCACATGTAACCTATTTCACCTCTATAAACAGATATCGAATTCCACCAACATAATAACAAACAGGGCGACCTTTCATCACGTCGTTTTCCGCTGTTGATCTCGACGTGCCTGCCGCTTCCCTTCTGGGGTTGACGTCAGCCGCAGGCAGATCCAGCGGCTCAAGATCCATTCCACATCTGAAGAAGCCGCCGAGGGTCCACGCCACGCCAGTCTCCTCCTCTCCCCAGCTCTCCACGCTCGTCATGCTTCCCGCTGTCGCCAAGGCGAGTGTCCGCAAGACGCTGCTGCGTCCCGTCGCCGCGCGCGGCTTCGCGCTGAGCCCGCACATCGACGACACGAAGTTCGACAGCTTCTCGCTCAAGATGTCGGACGACCAGCGCGAGTTCCAGCTGCTGGCGCGCAAGTTCGCGCGCGAGGAGATGATCCCCAAGGAGAAGTACTACGACACCACCATGGAGTACCCGCAGGAAATCTTCGAGAAGGCCTGGGAGCTCGGACTCACCAACACGCACGTGCCGGAGAAGTTCGGTGGCTTGGGCCTTGGCTCGCTGGACGGCTGCATCATCGGCGAAGAGCTGGCGTACGGCTGCACGGGCATGGCCACGGCCATGGAGGCCAACGGTCTGGCCACGGCGCCGCTGCTGGTGGCTGGCTCGGACGAGCAGAACCGCAAGTATCTGGGTCGTCTCGTGGAGGAGCCCATCCAGGCCGCGTACTGCGTCACGGAGCCGGGCGCTGGTTCGGATGTGGCTGGCGCCAAGACCACGGCCGTGAAGAAGGGCGACAAGTGGGTGATCAATGGCTCTAAGATGTGGATCACCAACGGCGGCGTGGCCAAGTGGTTCTTCGTGCTGGCCAAGACGGACCCGTCGGCCAACGCCGGCTCGGCCTTCACCGGCTTCATCGTGGATGCTGACTCGCCGGGCATCACTGTGGGTCGCAAGGAGATTAACATCGGTCAGCGCTGCTCCGACACGCGCGGCATCACGTTCGAGGACGTGGTCGTGCCGGAGGAGAACGTGCTGGGCGACCCCGGCTACGGCTTCAAGATCGCCATGCAGGCCTTCGACATCACGCGTCCGCCTGTGGCTATCGGCGCCGTGGGACTCGCGCGTCGCGCCTTCGACGAGGCGCGCAAGTACGCTATGGAGCGCAAGACCATGGGCGTGCCCATCGCTATGCACCAGGCCATCCAGTTCATGCTGGCTGACATGGCCACGGGCATCGAAGCTGGTCGCCAACTGACATACAAGGCGGCGTACGAGATCGACTGCGGACGCAAGAACACCATGTACGCATCCATGGCCAAGCGTTTCGCCGGCGACCACGCCAACAAGGTGGCCACGGATGCCATCCAGATCTTTGGCGGCGCCGGTTTCAACACGGAGTACCCGGTGGAGAAGCTCTTCCGCGACGCCAAGATCTACCAGATCTACGAAGGCACGTCGCAGATCCAGCGCATGATCATCGCCAAGGAGATGTTCTCTCGCCAGAGCATGGACCCGTAGGCGGCTGCTACAGCTGACTGGATACTGCAATGCAGAGACGGACAGCAAGGATCTCTCCGCGCATGGTAGGCAGTGAGTGAGCCATGGGAGGCAAGCCTGCATCCAATATATGTCTATTTGAAGCAGCAACTGCCTTGCCGGCCTATAAAGCCAGCCAAAGGCGCGAGAGCATCTTGTGCGCTCTCTTGCCATCAACTTCTTCACGAAGGAGGGACACTCTACAACTGCATCCCACTGCTGGCGTCGACGTCTTCCTGGTGCCTCTGGAGCAGGCAGATTCATTATGTGCAGTGATTTGACGCGCTGCAGTGCTCCAAGTCTCACGTGTCGATGTGTCTGGCGATCTCGAGGGTGGGCTCTATAAGGCGGCTTTTATTTGATGCTGCTGGTGGAAGTGTCGCTACGCATTCGAAGGCGGCTCACCACTCGAATGTCCGCGTCTCCCACTCGATCTGCGGACTAGGCTCGTTTTGCTCCTGCTTCACCTGCTTGAGACAGCAGCAATAGCAAATCAGAAATGAGGCGTCGACCTCCACCCACCATGCCACAAACGCCGAACGTACCTCGGTGACTGGCGCGGCGCTGTTGCTGCCGCTGGGGGACTGGCGAGCCTGCTGCGCCTCTAACTGTTTCTCCAGCGCGCCGTTTTCTCGCGCCAGAGCTTCTCGCTCACTAACGGCTTGCAGCAGATCGTGCCGCTTCTCTAGCTCTACAGCCAACTGTTTCAGCTGCAGCATCTCGATCTGGAAGGCGCAAAGAGAGAGAGAGAGAGAGAGAGAGAACTGTCAACACTCATGCAGTAAGAACGCAACCACCAGTAGACCTGGCAAACCGCACCTTCTTCCGCTTGACGAATCGACGCTGCGCTTCGCGGTGCTTTGCTCGTCGCTCCTCGTCTGTCGCCCTCTTGGGGGTCGTCGGGTCTCCTGGCTTAGCGACACTGAAGTCCGGCGTCGGGATCGGGGGTCCCGCTGGTGAAGTCTTCCCTGCGGTCCGGATGTGCGGCGACAGAGACCCTCCGACCAGTGGTCGAGGCAAGCTGGGCGGCGGGTAGCGTAGTCTGCTGTCTTCTCGAGGCGGGGGTAGCGAGAAGGGCACGAAGCTGGCGCCTCTCGTGTCCAGCGTCGGTCGAGCCGTCTCGTCGTACGGATAGCGATAGTTGTTGGGTTGCTGCTGCTGGGGATACTGCGACTGGTACTGCGGCGGCTCGGCAGCGTACGCCGACTCCCGCAGCGACTCGTAAGCCGACGTCGCGTTGGCAGACGCAGTGATCGCGCCCATTCCCGCACTCGAGTACAGCGTGGGCGTCCAGCTCGGTCGTCCTTGCGTGTGGTGGTGCTCCATCAGCATTCCTGTCCGTGGTGAATGAATCCTCGCTGCTCGACTACGAAGAACCTGGCGTGGGGTTCTGAACTGAAGTCGCTGCGTCAACCTTAACTGGCACCTTCGGGTCGTGCGCGACGCGCAGCAAATCAGTCACGTGTGCTGCGGACGAATCGTCGTCAGTCAGCAAGTCGGCGGAAGTACTACGCTGTGCTGCCGTTCTGAACCCGAACTTCGGTGGAGCTCCCAAGCAATGCACGACGACACCTTCACGCGCTACTGTAATGAGTCCTCGCTTCTCCTCCCGGACTGCTACTATCGAATTGGATGAGCTGATTGGATCCCAATTCGGCGAGTGGCTGGGGATCCGATTCCGCTTGCCGACGCGGGAGTCAAGCGATCGGATGGATGGGGGAAAACAGGTCTCCGCTCCTCTCCGTCCGAGAAACAAAGACACAACCGGCCGGCCAGCCGACCAAAGTTGCGGGAGTGCCAGCAGCGGGGAGCCGGGATGCCAGAGACACGGCGGAGGCCGCTCGTTGCATGTGACCGCATTGGCTGGTGGGCTGGCAATGCGCTGGCGAGCCGGATGTCGCCTGATCTCTTGGCACGGCGTCAACAGCACACGATCGCGTGATGACGCATCCCGTCATACAGCATGAGCCTTCGCTACAGCTTATTTTAAGGAGCCGTTGCAACTGTCGATTTGAACCATGTTTGATCAACATCAGAACCGTGTCCAGAAACTAAATAGAAACCCACCCGCTGTACTGACTTGAAAAGAAGGCTGCTTGGGTCGCCGCCTCTCGCTCCGATTCCTCGCCCCAGCTGGCCGACAGCCGAATTTGAGCTCAAGTTTTGTAGTCGCCTCTCGAATACTAACCATCGCCGGGCGCTCTTGCACAGTTTACTGTTGCGCCAGGTGCAGAGCAACAGGTAAACGGCGGGCTGCTCCCGTACACACATGACGCGATGGCGAAGTCTCGGATTCCTTTGGAGCCGAGTGGCCATTCACGAGCAACGCTTGCGAAGGCGGCGGTGATTACCGCTCCCCCAAACTCTACGAGAGCCTGTTTCGGTAGAATCTTCCCAACAGGACACATCAAAACCCCGGGAGGTTGCGACGGTCTTTGTTGGCACGGAGGAGACGCTTCTCCCTCGCTTCCCGCCACCATGAACTGCTTTCGGATTGGAGAGACGGCGGTGGTCCCTCCAAAGAGGGTCAAGTCGAGCCTCTGTCTCAGCGGAGCGTCCTGTGATCTGTGACAACGGCGGGACACTCGCATTCGTCTAGGATATCAGTGTCGGGGATGCCAAGTTCTTACAGAAATGACCGACTCGGTTGCTTGTTACATTTGCGAGCAACGTTTGCTCACGAGTTTTCGTCAGTCAAAGCCAAAGGGAGCTGGTGAACGGTGAGCGAACGACTGGTTGGCTCGTCACCTGCGAAGCTGTGACATCACGCCATCCGCCGCCCGGCTATTGTGGCACGTCGATGAGGGAAGTGGAGATGAAATGACATGGGACCAGCGCTCTCAAGCACGGATCACCTAGCACACAAATCCGGTCGGAAATTGCTACGGTTGCGATGGTCCCTCCGGACTTCCGTCCGGATGGAAACTTGTTAAACGAGTGTGTCGCACTTGCACTGCTGTCTTAGCGCAGTGATGGGCTGTGCGCCTGAAACGAGGAACACGTTTCATCCACTAACCAAGAGGTTGAGATGGACCTGTTGGTAAATGCCAACTGTTGCCGTCGGATCGCAATGGAGCGGATCATGCGATGGAAAACTGCATCTGCAAATCGACCGTCTCCCTCGCCCATATGCGCAGCAACGAGAAGGGTGGGCCCTTATCTCCTTCAATTCGATGCACGAGGTGGCCGGGGACCAATCGACCACCTGCTTTGATTCTCTCGCTTCTGCCTCATCGATTGGTCAGCTTTATCGGGAGGGGGGGGGTCGTGTTCGTGGCGTCAACTTCCGGTGCAACGGTCCGATCAGCGGGAGTGACATCTGATTTATCCAGATACTAAAACCTAAGTGCAGGCGAATTTAGAAAGAGAAATTTGGCATTTCGATACCGAATTGAAGCTGATTTTCTGGCTGGTGAAATTAACTTGAGTACATGTACTTGTTTCAGAGTACAAGCGTCCTCGTTTCGCGTGCCTACTGACTGCAATACTGATTGTATGAAATAACGAGAAAATGTTACAATTGTCAAAATAGTTACATTTTGTATTGGTTTCTGATCGGTTCAATACGGTGGATAAAACTTTAATTCTTCATCGGAACAACATGAAAATACATTGTGCACGTGCAAAAGAGTAACGTTATACCATTCTCATTGCAGGAATCCAATTCGTTCGTAAGAAAAAATTGTGGCTATTGCCACCGTTTCGTAAGATAATATCTTGAATTCGATAGGATCAAAATCCTAGTTTGGTTTTGGATTTGTATGGAATGGTGTTAATCACGCGACCCAGCGTATTCGTAAGATTATTTCCTACGAAAAGGAACTAGAACAGACCCGTGTTTAGTTCGAGAAGACTACAACTGAGAGCATGGAGATGGCGCGGTGCAATGCAGGACGTAACGCTGACAGCGCGAGAGCGTACGCGCCCTGAGAATACCTTATAATCACACGTACCAAACTGACCAGCACAACAAGATTCCAACACAAAACGACATGGGCGGAGCAGTCGACAGGCTGGGCAGCCCGGCGCTGTCGGAACCCCCACCCCGCTTGCTTATCGGGGTGCCTCACCCGCGTCACCTAGGCGCCGTCTGCGGCTGGCGTAAGACCACATAATTTTCGAACTTGCTGTCGATAAATGTCGACTGAAGGCAACCTGAATGTTGCCCTTTGTGTGGCCTGTGAGAACAGCATTCCTTCCCGGAAAGGCTTGCCGCTGAGTCGCCGGCCGTCGCACCCGTCACGCCGTCCACGCCGCCATGGTTGGGCTGTCCGCCTCCGAGCTCCCCCCCTGAGACCCTGTACGCGGGCGACACGATCGCATACTACTCGATGGCGTTCGTCGCCGGCGACCCCCGTGGCTACCGTGAAGCAGTGTTGGTCAAGGTCGACGCGTCACCCGGCGAGGACGACAACCCCATCAAGATCACGACTTCGGAGAATATTCAGCCCACCCAGATGATCACCAAGATCTATGAACGCGATGGTAAACCGGTGCAAGGTTTGTGGCGGAAGCTGCGAACGTTCACAGTGGTGTCGGGGGAGTTTGAAGCCCAGAGCGACCACTCGCGCTTCGCCCAGACCGTGAACAGCATTATAGGCGAGATCTTCTCTGGTCGCATGGGCCTCGGCCCCGCTATACATGATAAAATCTCGCTGAGATCCAGCGAATTACCCGTGGAGGCCAACTCAAGTTCTATCATGCCACCCCACGCTTCGACAAAGGCTGCGCGTTCGTTTTTGAAGGGCGCCGTCGACGTGAGCGATATGGAATATCAGGCCGAGTACGTGGAAAAGACCCCGGCAGCCACCGCAAAGTCTGCTTCGAAGGCGTCGACCAGATCGAAGATTGTGGCGGACAAGAAGAGGTCCGGCACCCGCAGTAGTCAACTGGCGACTCCAGCTCGATCATCCACGGATGCAGTCAACCCACGCGCAGGTGCCCGAAGAGAGGATACCGGCAATAGGTCCAGCGCGACGTCTGCGTCGAAGAAGTCGATCACATCCAAGAGTCGGGTGGACAGGAAGAGGTCTAGCACCGCCCATAAGCCTCTGATGTCCCCCACTGAACCCCTCAAGGACACAGCCACCCGACGCCAAGGTGGGGGAAGTGAGGATGCTGGCAAGAGGCCCAGCGCACGCGATATGGACGAGTCGGAGTCGTCGTGTGGTCGACACTTCGAGATAGTGTCATCAGGTGACGAGGCGTCCGAGGCTTTGCGTGGACTGGTCACGTTGGCGCTGGTAGCTGTGAAGAGATGTGGTGGTCGCGCAAAGGCGTCCAGCTCTCTTCGTGAGGGAGATGGTGACGTAGGACAAGGTGGAACATCCGAACGAGGAGACGGGTCGAGACTGGAGTGCGAGGAAACGGTGGAAGACAACGAAGCTGCCCTACAAGAAGGTGGAGCGCCGGAACTTTCTGGTCCTGTGGACGTGGAGGCTCTAAATGACTACTTGGCGACGATTCCCACATGCACGGACTGGGCCAAGATACGACGTCAAGCCAAGAAACGCGCATGTGGTTGGATCCAGCCAAGATCACGAAAGAAGCGCTGCCAGAAGAAAGCAGCGATCACGCGCAGCGGAACAAAGATCCACCACGCACACACGGTGAAGGTGAAGAAGATGCAGGATCTGTTGAAGCTGGTGGGCATGAGCAACAAGCTGTCGGCCGTCCGCCACTTCCGGCCTACTTTCATGGAGCCCACACCTCCTAGGAACAAACACACGCAGATAAACGTCAGCCAGACGTATGTCATGGAGGGGGTGGCGTGGCCGGACTGGGTGGTGCCGATCACTGAGAACATTATCCCTCCCGGACTCAGGTTTGACGACATCGGTGACGGGGAGGCCTGCAAGTGTCAGGGCGACTGTTTCGCGGACACCTGCGAAAACGCGAAGTTGGCGATATACTGCACTGTCGACTGCTGCAATCTGAACGCTAGGTGCAGCAACGCATGCCGTACGCACCCAGCCCTGCAGGTGTATGATACGCACCGTCTGGGGCTGGGTGTACACAAACAGAGGACCTGTATGCTGGGGAAATTATCGCGGAGTACTGCGGAGACCTGGTTGAGTACAGTGCCCTGCACGAGAGCCAGCCGGAGGAGGCGAAAAAGCATAACAGTGGCTACCCCATGCTACTCAACGAGAAAGCTAAGCGCGGTCGATTCGTCTACATCGAGGCGGTGAAGCGTGGATCGATCGCTAGGTTTTTCCAGCACGGTTGCAAACCTAACGTCGAGTTTGTCAAGATGCAGAACCGGTCGAATGTGAAGGTGCTCGCCCGGATGACTGAATCCGTCCGTGCAGGTGCCCAGATTGTCGTCCACTATGGAGACGAGATATGGTTCAAGTGCGCGTGCGATATGTGTTGGGTCGAACCTGAGTCCCAGCAGCCAATTACAAGTTTTGAAACCGTAGTCTACTGTAAGCCGTCTAGCACTCCCAATCAATGACTTACGCCAACATGAGAAGATTCACCCGTTCATACACGCCTAACACAACCTTGTACATGTGAGGAAATGAAGATAACGGACTTCGAGGAAAATATTTTTTTCATTACGTAGTGTCACAGCGAAAAACACACACTACTTGCTAGAAGCCTCACATGCACAACGACCAGTACACACTATAGATGTCATCTCCAAGCGCGGGAGCAGATAAACTTGAAGATTGCATGTGCTGGAACTCAAAAGGAGAGCGCAGGACCAACGTTCAATGGGCGACCGCCTCGCGATCCGCTCCGAGCGCTCAGATCTTCTCTCCCACTTTCCCGTTGACCGCGCATCACCAGAATTTCATGTCCGCCGCAGTCCAGGTACTGTAAAGTACGTTGAGCGAAGAGAATGTGGACGCAGACTCCAAACCCGAAGCAGTAGCTGCACTCGCACCACATACGGCGCGTGTCGACCACCCACCCGCCGTACGGTTGCCCCTCGTACTCCATTCGAGCATAATTGACCCCCATCTGAGCCGTCACAGCTATCCCCTCTTCTGAACGGTTGTTAGGGGCAACAATAATGCGTTTTGCAGGTAGAGATACAACTCGAACGAATCCAGCGCCTTCAATACTTGCTGTACCTGCTCCACCGAGGTACAGTAAGTTCTCACGCATCATTTCGGAGACCCTTCGAACGAGGGTCTCGGCCGGGACCACGTCTATCATGAAGAGACGATCGCTCGCCGACTGGTCTTCGCAGCAATTGCTCAGCTCTTGAAGTAAGGCCCCCATTTTCAGTCGACGGCGCAGAGTATAGTCACGCTTGAGGACAGCGATAAATGTCTCCACCGGGTTATTCGTAGCGGCAAAACCACTCGGCGTGGCGTACAGCTGCCACGTAGAATAGCGCCCTTTAAGCCATTGACCGCTCATATACTGGGCGAACTCCACCAGCTGCGGAACGCTTAACAAGCGCCTCAAAACGTCGTCCCGCATGCGTACGAAGACGATCTCGCTGCGCGCGAAGTGCAGATTGTACATGTCACGTACGATAGTTGAGTTGACATCCGAGGAAAACGCGTTGATCGCTCTGTAGAGCTTTTCCATTACATGGAAGAAACACATAAGGCTCCTGAACTGAGGATTTCCCCCGAACACCGCATTGACTGCGTTGTACTGAGCCTGGTCGGCATCAGCCATGGCGTATTGGGTGACCAGTTCCCGCCCAGAGAGGCAACAGTACAGTCGGCTCAGCGCCTTCAGCGTCGGCTGCACTATCGCCTGGGTTTCACCTGATACTATAAACATAGCGACCAGATGAAACCCACGCGAGCGGTCGGAGACCCCGACGACAAGTACAGGGTAGCCTCGGTAGTTGAGCTTGTATGTAGCATCCACGTGGAGCACAAAGGTCTCTGGGGGCCGCATCAGTCGTAGCATGAGGGTCTTCGTTGTCAGGCCGACCACGAAAGGCCTCTCCTCCGAGCCATTGCCGACCACAGGGTTGCCCTCACCGTCCAAGTCCCAGGCAAACATGAACGCCTTGGCCATGGCCTCGCTTCCGGTGAAAGCGCGCTCGTGGACCCACGCCCTGAGATCGTCAACGCGGTCGTTTCGGGCTAAATGGGTACGCGAGTATTGATGCACGAAGTTCTGGACGGTGCTCAAGCTCGGGAGGTCTTGGAGCACCTTCTCAAACTTCCTGGCCATCGCGTGCCGAATTCTCATCGGCCGCCTGTGGTGTGTAGTCAGCTCACGACAGTAGGTCTTATGCGAGGGAGTCATTCGCTTCTTCTTGGGAGAGCTTGCCGCTGTAACATGCTCCCCCACCTTGAAAATGGAGACTGCGTCGTTCTCCAGGCAAGTCAGGGTCTTTCCTTGCCAGGGGCAAGCCTGCCCATGCGAGGATGTTGACTCAGTACACGCCTGCGAGGCACACTTGAGGAGCCGATACATCATCTTGTGACGGCCGTCCTCCACGCAGATCGCGCACGCCATCAGGTTGCTCTTGGTGACTTCATAGGACTTCATGGCGCCCAGCAACCCCTCCGCGTCGATGGCGGAGGCGCCGAGCGCCACGTCCTGCCAGTCGATGCGCTTCGGCATGGCGTCGAGTCGCTGGAGAAGTGCCCAATGGAAAGTGCCAATTTCAAATTTCAAATTGGGCCGAGCTGACTATTGAGATACGCTAAATCGGTCGCACTGATTGGCTTATACACGACTGGCGCATCCACCTTGAGGCCAGTTCTTGCGCGGCTGTAGAAAAGGAGCGGCGTGCACGTCACGCCAATCTATTTGTGCTGACGCCATAACGTGTTGTGTTTGCGGGCGTTTACGGTGGTGACCTAGTTTTGATGTGGGAAGGCTGTACTTTTGGTTGGAAATCAGAGGCAGCGCGTGCGTTACCACATCAACGAATGACAATTATCGAAGCTGCCGACGGGTAATCGCGAAGGGGACCCGGGATGAATTGGCAGAAGAAAACAAGGTAGTAAGAGCGCGATCCAGGCCGTTTCTTCGACGATGCGGATGACATTGATTCCACGCAGTTCCCGCCAGCGTACGTTGACCTTTTCATGGCGTACAAACGCATGACCACAACGTTCTATTCTTTGTGAAGTTACGGAAGCGCAATGATCGACTTTAACGGACCAAAGACATCAATCTGCTACCGTGATACGGGCAAGACATGGCGACGCTCTTCTCCGGGCTGCGGCGTATTGCGTGTGGTACTGGTGCGTCTGGAGGGCCTTACACATCGGGCAAAGTGCAGCTGCCGTATTCTCTCTATGAGAAGGTTTGCTGTTCAACCTTCACGCACAACGGCGGAGGGTTCTGTCACCATTTCCTTGTTTCTCAGTGGAACGTGCTGTGCCGAGCAAGCTCCGTGGAGTCGATGCAGACTCAGCAGCTCAGCAGCTCGGATGACAGCGTAGGCTGCATCCTCCTAACGACGAAGACTGTCCAGGAAGGGAAAAGGAGAGGCAATGTGATGAACATGTATGCGAACCCCATAAGTCCATTTACCCGTTGAATCACAGTGCTGGCAGTGTATCTCGCGTCCCATCCGCTGTAAAATAACAGGCCAATAGTATCTGGAAGAACGCGTGAGATCGGCTTCTCCTTTCGTGCGCTACCCAATCCCACCGACACCACCGAGCTCAAGATACAAAACGCGAAGGTCATGGACATCTCGCCCAGCACGCAATGGGTCGTGATATCCCCCGGCACCACGCCGTTCGGAGTGAACGACACCACGAAGCAGTACAGCAGCATCCATGTATTCACACACGTGACAAGGCTCGCAGATGCACAGACGCGTCACCGTGGACAGGATGGTGGAGATCTTCTCGCATACGACGCGTTTATGAGTGATGGCCGTCGACTCGCAGAGGACGCAACGCCCGATTCCGAGCTCGTATCGTCCTCAGAGCTGGCAGAGGTCACGAGCAGCGTCGAGAACGTGAGCCAGTCCAGTCTGTGCTGCTGATGGCAACCGTGCTGTCGTCTGCACTATCATCCCAACCCGCAGTTGTGGTCGTAGTCGTTGCCCTTGCACTCACTCCCGAGGACGTTTTTCAGCAGCCACAGCGCCAAGGCCACAAGTATCTTCAAGCCCGTGTAATCTTAACGTTTGTTTCAATATGTTAAAATAAACCCATAGAAAACAGGAACGTCCATAAATGAAACTCACAGGTCAGTTTTGACCAGTAAAAAGGCAGGATTCTTTTCGTAGGATTTTGAGCTTACGTTTTCTGGCCGCAGGGGAGTCGCCACCGAGGAAACTACTTTGCCTACCCGTGTTCCCACCGCTATTGCTGGTAGCGAAATAAATGCCTCCAGAAAGTTTATCTCGCTTGAGCGCTCGACATCATGACATCTCCGCAAATCGCACCGTAGAGGACCGGCCGCCTCCGCTCCTGCAGTCTGCCTCTTTCCAATCAGTGCCGTTCACTTTGCGTTGCCCAGCGCATTGGATGGGATCGCACCGCCTGGCTTCGGGGAAATCCAATCCTGGACCACCAGCACCCAGCACTCCTCTGCGCTTGGTGTTGACATGAGAGCTTACCGACAGAATGCGGTTGAAAGCACGCAAGTGACCCAAGCTGTTCGCACCGAACGCTAGAAACGCGTGTGTGCCTCCAACTGTAACGTTGTTCGATCGTTCCCCTTCAAGCCACGACGAAGGCTCACGTTTCCACCGTGCCATGCCGTCCACCCCAAGCTGAGAACGCCAATGCTTTCATTTACTGGAACTTTACTCGTCGCTTTTTGGTTACGGGAAAGCATACGCCACCAAACAACACGCCTCGATCCTCTCCTCTTCTAGCGGAACACCAACCACAACATGCTTCTTTTCCTCGCTACCTCTTGCTTCAACTTGTCACAAACGGCACGCACTCCACTACGAACACGATGGACTTACGCCACGTCGATCTTGGAGTCGGACGACGACCAGGCCGCAGACTGGTACAGCTCGTTGATCGCGGCCAGGTCGCCGTCGCTCAGGTACTTGCGCTGGCCGATGGCCTCGGTCGCCGTCTCGTCGCACACGGCCTGCGTGATGTCGGTGCAGTCGTCGTCGTCATTCAGATTGCAGAAGGTCGTGCCTTCCTCCACGCAGTCGGTGGACACCGAGCCGCTGCAGTACGTGGGCTGGCAGAAGCCGTAGGACATGGGGTAGTGCATGACGCTGTCCAGGTCGTACGGTCCACCCACGCTCACGTCGCGGATGGTCATCTCGGACCAGATGCTCTGGTCGATGTTGTCCCAGAACACGCCGATGGTGCGCTTCGGGTGCTGGTGCTCGTGGTACAAACCCAGCGAGTGGCCGATCTCGTGCATGGCTGAGCCGTAGACCGTCTTGAGGTCGTCGTCCACCTCGAAGCAGCGGTCCGCGAGGTTCATGGTCTGCGCGCCTTCGTCCGTGATGCCGATGCTGGAGTTGCAGTCGCGGCCGCTCGACGGGTGCTTGAAGTCCACCCAGTTCGCGCACGAGTCGCAGTAGCTCAGTGCTTCGCTCTCACACTCAGCCGTGGTCACGAACCGCACGTTCGTGCTCTCCTCGTACTTGGCCATAGCCTCGTAGATGTACGACTTCTGCGTCGAGTTGAACGGGTAGTCCGCGTTCAGCTGGTAGCACACCACGCCGTTGTCCCAAATGCGCTCCGTGGATACCACGACGAGCGAGAGACGGCGGTGGCCCTCGATTGTGTCATCATCTTCGTCTTCGCTGTCCTCCTCGTCCTCCGCTTCCTTGGCGCGGGTCTCGTGCTCGCGGTAGGCGGTCTCCTCGTCGATCTTCTGCTGGAAGTTCTGGCTCGGACACGACACTTGCGTCGCCTTGTCGTGCACGCGCTCGATGAGGTAGCAGCCGGCCTTGCCGTTGGAGCACGCAACGTACGCGTTCTCGCCGTAGTAGTGCATGCTGCGGTGGCGCAGCGTCACGCCGCTCACCTCGCAGTCCTTGCTGGTCGTCGTCGTGGTCTGCTCCGTCGTCGCGCTCTCAACCTCCGAGGCCTTGTACACCTTGATGTGCACCGACGTCTCCTGCTCCGCCGACACGCACAGCGCCATGGCCAGCACCAGCAGCGCCATCACAGTCGAGCATCGGATCCAGCCCGCCATTTGTATCGAGCACGTGGGTGGTTGATGCCGAGTGAGGGGAAAAACACCAATGGCCACTCTGGGATTCGGAAGGCGGACTTGCCAAGATGTTTTGCTAGAATAGAGGCCTGGCCGTCCTATCGCCACGCCGGGACAAGTTGGGCCGCTGTGTCAGCGAGTGGGGGAGTGAGATCGCTAGCGCGAGCGACGCTGTTGATGGAACGGCTCAACGTTGCGGTGGAGTCGGTCGCTCCTTTCCGTGAATCCTGGTGAGGCGCTGGACACAAACCGAATGCCAGCCAACCTTGGATGTTTCGGACTGGAAGCAGGCACTCACTGCGGCTCGTCTCGCCTCTGGCAGACCGCATGTTCGCGGTAAAGGTGGACTGCAGAGGCAGCGCCTCCTCTTCAATTGCATCCCCCTGCCTTTCGTTGCGTCTCCGCTTCAAATGCCTGATGGTGCACAGTTCAGCAAAGCGTATCCAACACGCCTGAGATGTGTCGTTTAAAACTGTGCGACTTTAAGGCAGGCATACTGAAGTCACATCAAACTGAAGTTTACAAAGGAGATCCAGTTTTAAACAAAAGAAGTCAGCTCAGCATCACCATCTGGTTACGCAGCATCCAGATGGAGCTCCTCGCCAGAGGTGGGCGGAGACTTGGATTACGAGTGCGGTTGGCCTCCGCACTTCAGGGCAGTCGCCTTCTCGCGCTCTCCTTCTTGCTAACCTTAGGTGAGTGATCCAGCCCCCTCTGCTCTGCTCTGCCCATTCCGTTGGGACGTCCGTCGACCCTTTCCTCGGCGTCGGCTGCGTGCCGTCCAGCTCTCTCGACGGTGCTCGGATCCTCATTCCTCTTCTCGCTGGTGATTTTCCCATCCGCGTGTGGCTCGTTCGTTCCCCAGATCCGGAGGTCGGACATTGCACGACGACGTCCAGCGCATCGCAGCTCTCGCTAGTTAGAACTCAATCGCTCGGGAAGATGAACAGCCGCTCGATGAACGTGCTGGCGGTGGCGCTGACGCTGCTGGCCGCCTGCTGCGCGCTGGCGCTCGGCTCGTCCTACACGTACCCGGAGTGCGCGGAGAACGGCACGGGCTGCTGCGACTTCGGCTCGGGCTCCATGAAGA
>MBAC02006597.1:0-20240 GCA_001712635.2 Nothophytophthora sp. Chile5
CCGTTTCGAAAGTCAAGTAACTTATATCAAACTTGGATGAACCAAAAGCAGTGCAAAAAGCGGCCATTTTGGAGCCTCCAAATGGCCTCCCTCGCTTTACAGACGATGTTACTTATACAAATCACCACCAGTCGTAAGAAATGAGCAATACTGTCACTTTCGTAGACACGTCCATACCACTGCATGGCATTATCGAAAACGCAAAATCCACGAAAAACGCGCTGAAAAAAGCGGAAAGTATTGAGTTGAATGAATTTTGTACCCGTTTACACATGGGCTTCCAGGACCTCTTGTTTTTGTCGCGTGTCATTTCGAGTGGTGAAGCCGCCGCTCATACTTAGAAACGCGGACACAGCCCCACTCTCCTCCATTGACCACCCCTGCAAGACGATGCTGGCGCAAGCAGCTCGACGCAGCGCGCGAATGGGCGCGACCTCCAGCTTCGGCGCCTCGGTATGCTGCACCCCTCCCTCTCTCTTCGTTGGCGTAGTGCTCCCCAGTCAAGATCGCAGCAAAATCGATCTTTGCTCGTGAATTCCGCCATCTGACTTGATCTATTGTTGCTGTATTGGCGTAGAGAGGCCTTGGCTTGACGGGCACGTCGACCAGTCGCTACCAGACGCTGACGAAGCCGCTGATGGCGGCGCCAGCGACCAAGTCCATGCCGTCGTGGATGCGCTTCGGCGCGCAGACGACCAAGACCGGCAAGCAGCCGTACGTCTTCTCCACTAAGAACCGGGTACGTGTAGCTGGTTCGCTGGCTCGAACTGGATGAACGCTATGCGTTATTGACGTTGCTGTGATTGCCTTCCTTGCATTGCAACAGAAGTTTGCGGCGTCGACGGCCACGATCGAGAACGTGGCGGCGAACCGCCCCGTGGCGTACTGGATCTTCGGCACGGCGGCCTTGGTGGCTGGCATGATCGCTGTGGGCGGCGCCACGCGTCTCACGCGCTCTGGCCTCTCCATGGTCTCGTGGAAGCCGCACGGTGGCCTGCCGCCTATGACCACGGAGGAGTGGGAAGCCGAGTTCGAGACCTACAAGAAGTTCCCTGAGTACCAGCAGCGCAAGAACATGGTGCGTAACACTTGAAGCCTCGATGTTGTCTTGCCAGTGTGCTGATGCTCTCTATGCGTATGGATCAGACGCTGTCGGATTTCAAGGGCATCTTCGCGTGGGAATACGGCCACCGCATGCTCGGCCGCACCGTGGGGCTGGTCTACACGGCGCCTATGGTGTACTTCTTGCTGCGTAAGCGGCTTCCCGTGGAGCTCTACAAGCGCTTCGGCGTGCTATTCGGTCTGGGTGCGGCTCAAGGCGCGGTGGGTTGGTGGATGGTGCGCAGTGGACTGGAGGAGCACGGCAAGGAGCAGCTCCAGAAGAAGAACGAAGTGCGCGTCAGCCCTTACCGTCTCGCCACGCACGTACGTCCTACTGCTTTCCCCTGCTGTCTTGTTGGGCTTGCTTGCAACTCACAGGGACTTTGCTGATGTCGACAGCTTGCCTTCGCCTTCACGACGCTGGGCGTTCTCCTATGGACGGGCTTCTCGCTGGTGGCGCCTCCTTCGCGAGCGGCGTTGACCCGTGAGATGATCTCGCCCGATGTGGTGAAGGAGGTGGGTCGCATCCGCAAGATCCTGGGTCATTGCTCCACCATTCTAGGGTACACGATCATCTCCGGTGCGTTCGTGGCGGGCATCGACGCCGGCATGGCCTTCAACACGTTCCCCAAGATGGACGAGCAGTGGATCCCGGACGATCTATTCGTGCTGGACCCCAAGTACAAGAACTTCTTCGAGAACGTGCCGCTGGTGCAACTGGACCACCGCATGCTGGCTATGACCACCATCGCGGGGTTCACCGGCGTGTACGGCATGGCCCGTCGCCCGCACATCTGGAACCAACTGCCGCAGCAGTCGCGCACGGCGCTCAACATGAGTATGGCGGCCGTGAGCGGCCAGGTGCTGCTGGGGATCACCACGCTGCTCAACTGCGTGCCCATTCCGCTGGCCGTGTCTCACCAGTGCGGCGCCATCGTGCTGCTCACCTCCACGCTCTGGTCGCAGCACACGCTCAACTTCGCCAAGCCCGTGGCGAAGGCGGCCATCAAGGCGGCCCCCAAGGTGCTTTAATTCTCGAGTTGTGGGCGCCTAAATGCCGGGTAGTCCGGGTAGTCCACCCCACTGCGGCGCATTAACTATTCGTCTGTTGAGCATAAAGCCCCAGGAATACCGACCAATTCGCGGTGTTTTGCGTGCAATCTACAGTTCCGATAGTTTAATTTCCCGGCACTAACGAACAGTGCGGTGCTAATTCGTGCCCTGATGTTGTGATATCCAGTGCATGATTTTTAGCCTTCGCCTTGATAGTATCGGGTTTGAAAGGCGGTGCCATCCCGCTGCGACGTTGCACTGTCCTCGAAAGATCTCAGCATACACGAAATTTTGGCGCACCCATCTTCTAATTAGTCGCCAGAAACTTCCCTCTCGTTTGCTGCAATCTTTCAGCGTCAGTGCAAAAGACACCCAGTTTGCTCCGCACGCCATCGACGAAGGGGAGCTCTTCGGCGGATTCGTCGCCGACACTGCTGGCCGCGCCATGGACGACTCGGGTGTGCTTCTGCTCTCTCTCACGAGCGCTCTGTCGCCTAACGGACCTCTGTATCTGACCGCTGCGACTGTCTAATCCCATGCTGTCGAAAGTAGCGACCGCGGGCGACCGACGCGGCGTGTGGGCCATGATCAAGGAGGGCTACGAAGGGCTGGTGAGCACCGTCATCCGCCCATTGCGGGCGCAATACACGGTCGAGGAGCTTGGCCCCAAGCGCTCGCAGATCGGCTCCGTGGCTGTACAGCGCGTGGACGTGCGGCTCAAGAACCCGGCGGGCTACACGCTCGAGTGCAGCTGGTGGAAGCCGCGCAAGACCAAGGGCGAAGCGGAAGAGAAGCTGCCGTGTATTGTGGTACTGCACGGCAACAGTTCGTGTCGATTAGGCGCGCTGGAGATCGTCATGTACGCCATCCCGGCGGGCTTTACGGTGTTTGCGCTGGACTTCTGCGGCTCCGGCCTCTCCGAGGGCAAGTACGTGTCGTTGGGCTACCACGAACAGACCGACATCGCCACGGCGGTCAAGTATGTGCGCAAGACAGGTGAGACCTCGAGTCTGAGTCTTTGGGGACGCAGTATGGGCTCCGTGGCGGCGCTGCTGTACGCGGAATCGGACCCGTCCGTGAACGCCATGGTGCTGGACTCGCCGTTCTCAAGTCTGCCGCAATTGGCCACGGAATTGGTCGAGGACGGCAAGTTGGGCGTGCCTCGCATTGCCGTTAAACTCGTGATGCGGCTCATCCGCCGGGATATCAAGAAGCGCGCCAAGTTCGACATGTTCAAGCTCAAACCGATCGCCAAGATCCACAAGTACGTCCCACCATTCATGGTGCAACCCCCGCAAAGTGGCAGGTTTTGACTAACATTCGACTGGATGGACGGATGTGACTGATTTGAGTAGATGTTCCGTGCCGGCGTTCTTCGTGGTGGGACTGCAGGATGAGCTGGTGGGGCCACACCATGTGGAGGCGTTGTATAAGCTGCACAACGGACCCAACCAGCTCTTCAAGTTCCCGGGTGGTCACAACAGCCCGCGTCCATTCAACTTCTTCATCCAAGCGCTGCAGTTCCTGCGCGTGATGGTGGGGCTTTTGCCGCTGCCGGCCGATCTGTCCACGTTCGATCTGTCGCCTTCACAGCAGGTGCAATCCGGAGGATCTCGCCCACAGCAGCAAAAGCGCAAGAAGTCGTCGCGTGTGTACAAGAACCCGCTCGAGCCCGGGGTCTCTATTGAAGCCGTGCACAAGATGTCCGTCAGGGAACTGAAACAGGCGATCGACCGTGCCGGATACAGCGACGTCACCTGCATAGAGAAGAAGGAGATGGTGGACCTCGTGCTCAAGCTGTATGCGCGGTATCGACGGTCCAGCAAGCAAGCGGCCAACGACAGGCAGCAGACCGCCGTGGCAGGAGCGGGAGGAGAAGCAAGTGCTGTTCCAGCCACCCTTCAATCGGCCACGAATCCCAGCGTTGCCGTTTGGGTCGCGCCGGATTCTTCCGAGCCGACCAGCGCAACGGCGACCGCAAAGCGTGCAACCACTCCTGTCGGCCGGCGCCATAGCGAAGGCGACGTGGCCACAGACGAAGAGACCTCAGCGCCGGTGTCACCGGGGCCACTTCTGTCAATGAAGAGCAGCACGTCGAGCATCCTGTCGGACGCCGAGTTGGCTCGGCGGCTCAGTATAGACCACCCTAGCGACGTGGAGGAGGACTCTCTCGATGCACAAGAGGGCAATTTTTTGCCTAAATAGTAGCAGTCGATCCAGTTAAATGTCCCGAATGTCGGAGCAGTTCTCACAGCGCTGGTATACTGTTTGAGCGCTCCAGCCAGAGCATGAGCCAGCCTGCGGAAGGCCTCGAGCACGTTCGGCCGCTACAATTTGGATACTAAAGGAACGCAGGGAACGGTGATGCATTACGAGCAGAAAGCTAAAGTGTGCGACATCGCAACCTAGTAGCAGTAACGCCTGTGTGCACCGGCGCGACTTCCGAGCGCAACATATCATTGCGCGCCCGTTTTGCTCTTGGAGCAGCCCGAGCTCGCTGGGAAATGGAGACGAGACCCATTTTGAGGGAGTTTTCGATGATGCAGAGAGAATCAGCGAACAAAGCTCGACGGCGCGGCGGTTGTATGGCAACGCAGCATTCGTGTAGTGGAGTGTACAGTAGTAGGCGCAAGTCAGACGGTCGTACTTGGCTTCATCTTTCGCTGGAAAGCGGGGAGAAAGCTGGGTAGGCGTTTGTGCCTTGCGTCTCTGACCAGCAAACTATGCGCGCTGATTGGTCAGCCATCACTCAAACTGACTTTCTGCTCTGAATGTCAGGCGCTGATTGGCCAGATATGGAAGACAACTTCAAGTCAGACTCGGTGCGGTTCAGAAAGGAGGAAAATCTTCCGGAAAACGTTCGGAAGCTGTGCTTGCAACTAATATCACATGTAAATCACATTCCACTGAATTTTGGTGGCGGTCAGTCGTGCGCCTTCTATTTTTGCGTCCGATCACTTGATTCTAGTATGCACGAGCGTCGACAAGATCCCCAAGTTGCGAGGCTTTGTGTCGCGATATGCATTTCCACTTTCGCCTCCTGGTGCTCATCGTCTTCGTGCCACTTTCGCCGGGATCGGTCAGTCCTCTGTGACCTGATCCTCTTCCTCGGCAATAGGCCCTCTGAATCACCTAGGAGCATTGATTGGACCGAACGGCTTCGGGCGTATTGGGCATTCCCAGTGTTCGTCGATAACGTTGATACACATATCGCGAAGCTCTTGAGCGTCCACGATGGAAGGCTACTTGATCCGAGTGCCTCGAGAGGCCTGCGTCCCGGACGACCGGCCGGCCTGGAGAAGGCAGCGGGAGAACTATGGCCCTGTAGGTGCCCGCGTGCTTTACTACGTGCTTGAAGAAGGATATTTGCGTGGCTACGAGTCGCCCGAAGATTTCGATCACCCGGTGGAATCGTTCCAACTGACCAGCCACCGAATCGATGTCAACGCCATGTACGCGATGAATCTGTTCGAGATTTCAGCGCATGCCGTCAAGCTACCATCTCCGCCACAGGCAGATGACACGTCCAGCTCGAGCAGCAGTGCAAGTGACAGCGACAGCGACGGAGCCACTGACCACGCCAGAGCGAATCAGTCGTATGGTGCTCCAACGGCGGTGGCATCGTCCGGCACAAAGCTGACGAGCGGGAGTTTCCGTGTCGTCTTCTTCGCGGCCAATAAAGAGCTGGTGAAAACGTGGTGCGTGAAGCTGCTGAACTGGAATCGGTACGTGTTCGACAGCGTGTCTGACCTGAATTCAAGAGCGCTCAAGCTTGCCGAAGATGAGGTGGTCGATGCCTTCCAGAGTATCATCGCCTCCAACGCGTTTCTGCGGCAAGTCGAGCTTCAAAAATCTCAAGAAGCGCCGCAGCTGACCGATAACCCAGCGAGTATCCCTCCTCCGCCTCCTCCAATTGAGCAATTGAGTTCATCTCCTCCAATCGATCGAGCGGACATCCCCACCCCAATCGAAGGAATGAGCACTCCAACTCTCATTGAGCAAGCGAGTATCCCTCCTCTCGCTACACCAACAGACATCGGCATCGTCGTGAAACCCACGGATCCGCCGATGCAGCCGCAGCAAACTGCCTGGTGGATGACGCCGTTCACTCGATCAAGAAGAATCAGCTCGTTCTCTCTGAGGCGCTAGCGTTCCCGTCAGCTTGCTAGTTTTGCTCGCCCAAATCTGCAAACTCCACTTGAACGCTCCCGTTGACCTCGTTAGACTCCATGGAGCCGTACGTGAGTTTTTGCGTGTAAGTTCCAATGATTTTATACTCCGTTTGTTCGTATTCGCCTTGCCGGTCAGTGGGTTTGGAGCTCCCCACCGATTCTCGCTCGCCATCGCAGTCACGTGAGGTACTTTGGGCACCGATAGGGGTAACCGACTCCGTTGGGATCACACGATACGTCATTTTCATCGTAATCCGCGCGCTGAGAGTTGCGGGAGCGTTACTGGAACGAGAGAGGACGATCTCGATGGGTTCCATCGCTTGTGCATCGGGGCAAATGCAAAATCTCTCCGTGCCGAACAGTAAATGCAGAGTATCGAGGATATCGCCACCCCCACGTGTGCGCGAACTGCACATTATCAACTGGCGCGCGAAGCACAATGCAGCCATCTCCGCCGATGAGTTAGACGAAGGAGCGGCCACAGCATCCCCCAATCTGCCAGTCACAGTCCGGTCTTCGCGTCCGGAAGCGCTCCTCAAAATCTTCAGCATCAACGCGATGATGTTAGCTTCCAACGACGCACTCGACTGCATCTCGCCGTTAATTTGGACGCGATCACGTTGCAGATCTTTGAGTGCTTGAGTGAGTGTCCAGGATCTGTACCGCTCGGCTCGAGCCTTCTCGTCCAGTCGATCAATCCGTGCGTAGAGCGAGCGCAGGGAGATTTCCAGCGCATTCTGCTTCCCGGGTATGGCTGAACTTTGTGCCATAATCTGCATCCAATTGCCTGGATGTTGTTTCTCTTCGATGTTGCCTCCCCATTGCGGTTCGGTCGACGTACTGCTCAGTTCGCGCATCTTGGAGAATAGCCTATTCCGCTTGATTTCCACAGCTATCGCTCGTGCCCATGTGCTGGCTTCTGCCGCTGTAGTCGCGTCCAGAACCAGCTGCATCTTGCCGCTCCCATCGAAAAATGCGAAGGCGAACCGATGCTGCCCATGGGATCCATCCGATTGGGGTCCCATTTTTCTCACTGTCCAATCGGTTTCCGAGAGATCGATTTGGTTGAGCGGGCTGTTTTCCTTCATGCTTCGCTTGCTCGTCTCCGAGGCACCGCCGTCATGTCCACGGCCCAACTCGAACACAAAATCTTCGCACCGACTTTGGCTGGAGAAGAAATACAGCACGTGGTTGTCACAGAGGCAAGCGTACTCTCTGCGCTGCTTTCTCCAGAAGGTCCCCCATTCTGCAGAGACGACCCAGCCTTGCAAGAGCATTGCGACGCCTCCGTCGTTGCAAGTGATGCTCCGTGACAGCGTTCGGATCAGGCTTTCCTTTTTGTCTCGTATAGGGGCTGGGATGATGCCAATCGTTCCAATGGCGCCAAAAGCGTCAGTAGTCGAGAGTCTAGTCGTGCTGGTTGCATCAGAAGCCGTGCTTGGATGCATCAGTGTATCCACCATTCGACTCAAGAAAGGAAGAAAAGCATCGGCAGCTAAGCCATTGCATCCCAGTATCGCGTCGCGGACAAGGAAGACAAGACCTTGAAGGTCGCCTTGAAGCAGTCGTATGCGTTCGATCAATTGCATCCCCGCATGAAGCAACGCATGCTCTGCATTGTGGTGGTCATCAGCATGCTCGATCCCTTGTTGGCGTGAGATGGATGGCAGATCGGCACCGCGAGCTCGAACATGGCTCCAGGTGCGGTAACTTCGAGCAGCCCCTCGTTGCCAGAGGGCGACATGGTGTCTGGATTTTGATCTCCGGCCGAGTCCCTTCAATCGAACTCCAGATTGACGCCTGGCTGCTGGTGATAGTGAAGGCAGTGCCACTTCAGCACAGTCAGAACACTCCGTCGGTCGAGTTGGTAGCCCTTCAGTTGGCTTGTCTTGGCCACTCCGAAGTAATGGAGTCAACGCCGTTGATACTGGCCGGATTTCTTCCACTGCTTTGCGGGAAGAACCGTTGGAGGTCTGCGAGGTCTTGCGAGTTTGAAGACGATCAGCTTCCGCAGTCCTCGTCGGGCAGCTCGAACTGACAAGCTGGAATTCCAGGATGTCAAGCTGCTTCACACCTTCAGTAATCAGAGATCCAGCTTTGAGTTCTGCGTAACCAAGCGATGACGTCAGTGAGTACGCATACAAAACACACGCATTAGTACACGAATGGACATTACGCGTTCTCCTTCTTACCAGATTCCATGCGCACGAGGACCAACTTCCCACGGGGCCCTCCGGAGATGTCCCCCCTCAAGTGCCAGGCTCGGTTCGCTTCAGATGCAGCTTCAGCATCCCAGTTATTGTCGACGCTCGAAAAGCGTTCGTCTTTCGTCTCCACTCGACTGTTCTTGTGGGGAAGGCAGCGCTTCTCCATGGCTCTCACTAGATCCGCTACCGTCATAGTTGTTGCACATTCCACGCGAACCAGTTCGTCCGTTGGGAGCACCACCCTAACGCGCATACACAAGCGCGCACTAGACTTAATCATGCGCCCATCGCAATCACACGCGATATCCGCCACAGTCTACGCGGGACACACATACCTCACACATGTAGTCGTCTTCATCGTGACCGCTGCGCGCTTCAAGCTGCATCCGTCGCCAAATGTTGTTATCCCGCCGAGAACTCCGTTTCATCTGCCACCAAGAGCCGCTTTTACTGCGTAACCAAAGGTGACCGACCCTGAAGAGTCAGGGCCACCCAATACAACATCAACAGCGCAACTGGATGTAACGCATCACCCATCCTGCTGCGGTGACAAACACGTTCGTTATCGCCAATCAACCTCATGGTCGAGTTGCTAGTGTGGAATATAAGCACTCCCAAAGATGTCGGAGTCTTCTCGAGTGAGATCCCAGACCCATGGTTCATCTTTTTTCGGGTCATACGTCTTCAGCGGGAACTGGAACGGCAGCGGCAGCAGGATTGTGGCTTGCTGCTGAGTATTCGAGTCTTCGCGAGCGACAACGCCCGAATCCTCCGCTGCTTTGCTGCCAATAACGCTAAGACGCATCCGAGGTCCCGAGGATTCGCGCGTCAAGAGCGGGGGGAGGAACATCACGCCGAGCTCGTAGGATCTGATCATGAACTGCGTCTTGTTTTTCTGGAAAGCTCCCCACGCAGCTTTGCTCATATTCGAGCTCGTCATGATGGCCCAGTCCAGTGTGCCCGCTTTCTCGTCGCGCGGATCAAAGCGAGCATACGTCTTGATGTGAGGCATGGCGTTCTGTCGGTGAAGCGCAGCTGGTGGTGTCCATTTCCGCAGGTACTTGTGCAAGAAAGATTTCATGTTCTTCAACGGACACGGAATCGAACGTCCCGCATTCCATCCTTGCGTCGAATTTCGCTGTGAAGTGCATCATAACAGTCAGAACTCCACAATACGTCAAGAAGCAAGCCACTCTGCAAAACTGGAGCAGAAGACAAGCCTGTCAACAAAGCCCCACTTACAACATCCTCCACCGATGGCCAGATGATGTGTAGAGCTTGAACCGGAGCAGAAGTGGCGGTGATTTTTCGTTTTCCAGGCAGGAAACTTTGCGCAAATTCGCCGAACAACCACTTTTCGTCAAGAGAACCCAAGCTTGAAAACTAGCAGTTCATGCACGGCACAAACATTAGTGCCTCGCAGGACCAAAAGCTAACGAAGAGCTGTGGGAAAGTTGGTAGACTCACCTGGCAGATCAGCGGGTTGTCCGTCTCTGGTATATTGAAGGCCTTCAGCAGCCTGTCCAGTTGCACACAAGAGACACGTGAGACCACGAAATTGGATGAGGCTTCTGGGTCCAGCGAACACACACGATCCTTACCTGCGCACACGGAGATGGCCGAACTTTTCCATGTCTAAAAGCAATACAAACATCTCAGCTCCGTTAATAACAAAGAAGTCGAAGGCTTCACAATGAGCCTGTCTTGCTTGCTTACCTTTGCCCTTGTGAACACCTGGAACTGAAGGGATCAGTGCCACGCGCGCGGTGGAATAGTCAAAGCGCTTGAGCTCTCCACAGAATAGTTTCACTTGATGGCCCAGTGAGGACAAGTAAAGCACCAAATCTGCTTCGAAGTCGTGAACTGCCGCGGGGCTGGCTGCCGCAATCACGGGCCCTTCCTCCTCATCGCCACTATCACCCACGACCTTGAGATCGAAGTCTTGGTACCACACGCCTTGCGTCTTGCAGTTCCAGTCGCCCGAGAGGAAATTAGCTGTGAAGATCGCCACGCGCACTTTATCAGGGTACAGCGCCACCAGCATCTTGGTGTGGTGCGTGCCGTAAGGGATGGGCAGCGGCGGAGCCACCGGCGTCACATTCGTGTACGCTCGGCATTCCTTCGCCATACTGCAGCCCAACAGCAACACCATTGGCATGCAAACTACAGTTAAAGGGCCGATCGTCTTCCAGTCAGTGTGAAGCAGATGAAGGGCGAACTTACGCCTGCCGATCTCGCTCGCCGTGAACCAGAAGCACTGGCACGTCATTCAGCCGCGGGCATTCGCCGAACAACCACGGCAGGTCGTACATATAGTTGGCCAACAGGCAGTGGGTAAACTCTCCCTCCAACAGGTCACGGAGGCTCTTTGCATACACTGTGAAACACCAACAGCACCGCGCCACAAACGATCGTACTTAGTACTCTGTAAATGCAAGAGGAGGGAAGCGAGAGAACTCACCGTTATGTGCGGGTGGGGCATCCGGCAAGCGCGTCAAGTAAAACCCGCACGTGGCATCTGGCTGCGTGGGCGTCGCGGCTACTAACGGGGTATCCTCGCGCTTCTGTCGCTTCGGAGCGCGGGCGTCGTCGGCCATTTCGTTGCGGCGCTCCGTGCGGAATTGCAGAATGCATGCGACTTCAACTGGCGCAGATCGAATGGTTTCGTCGATGCGGTATGATACCGGTAATACCGGTTCGCATCCTGCGATGCTTCGGTCAGTCAGTCAGTTCGCCTTTGCCGGTACCGAAGAGGAGGAGAATGCAGTCGGGGCCTGGAGGAGGCGACGTGGATCGCGCGCTGAGCAGCATCCGCGCGCGGGCGGACCACCTGCGTCATACGGTCGCGCGACTGGAGCACAACTTGGCCTGGAACCCGGCTAGTACGTGGTAAGTGCGCCTATTCCCGCTTGATAAAGCCGAGCGACCCGATGGCTCCTGCTGAGCACGCCAGATCTAAAAGTGCGGTTATTGCTGCTAGGCCGGAGCTGCTAAGCCAGTACATGGTGATCGCCAAGCAGCTGGAAAACATGAACGAGGAGATCCCTGACCTGATGCAGCACTTTGCGTGCGTCCCGCGCATGGCGACGCCCAACCCGTCAGACATCCCGCTGCTGCTGCGCACGCGCGAAGACCCGGAGATGGAGGAGGAGGACCGTCGGCTAATAGCGGACAAACCGCGCGAGAAGAACTCGGAGGTGCTGCAGAAACTGGTGGTGGCGCACAACGAGGCCGTGGAGAGCTTGGAGGAGACCTTCAGCGAGATGTCGGACGGACTGCTCAAGTCCATCCGCGTGAACAAGTACGTCGTGAAGACCAAGCCGCTGAGCACTCAGAGCCAGCAGTTCAAGTTCATCGAGTCCGGCACGTACGAATAAACAGCGCCGCTGTAGGAAAGTGCTGCACCAGACTTTGACGCACTCCTCCAATGCGATAATGTTACCTATACATTCTTTTGTACTTCGTATCGGCTCCTGGCTCTTCCATCAGGACTCGGCGGAGCTGGTGGAGTCTAGCGTACCTCTCTTTGCACCAATTGACTGGAGAGCGCTCTCGGCACTGATGTACGAGGGAAGCAAGGACTCGGTGAAGCGCAAGCGATTCCAAGCAGGAAGGAACGGCAGGCCGAGGCAATGCATGTGCAAATGCTTCACTGACGCAAACGGGGGACGATGAAAACCGAACCTGAGCAGGAGCGATTCATGCGAAGCCACACAACACACACGCGCAAAGTGTCAGTCTTCAAGGCAAGGCGTGCGGAGTCCAACAGCCAAGACCATACAACGCCGTGCACGTACCGGCAGTTGGCTTTCTCAGTGTAGCCATCTTTCGCCAGGAGCTGCGTCCCCGTCGTCAGCATGTGCTGCACTGGGGGTATGATGCCGACATCCATTGAGAAGTCACATAAGCCAGAACGTCAACACGGGTCAGAACTGCCAGTCGCATCCAAGAAACAGATCGAAGTAAAACTTGCAGGCAAAGTCACACACATAAATCGTAATGGACCGGCGTGAGGTCGTCGATGGAGGGGATGTGCTCGTGCGGCATCACCAGTAGATGCCTGGACGCGCGCGGATTATGGTCCTCCATCGCGATAACCATGGCATCCTACATTATGCACGCAAGGCGCATGCGCACAACCAGTTAGCAGTCAGTCTATTCCCGATGCAACCTGGTAACAGCGTCACGCCCAGCACGTGAGTGGGGGCGCCAACTGCTTCAACGCCCACCTCACCTCACCTCATAAACAACGCGGTTGCGCGACCGAAGCGTCTCCGCGCAGCAGAACGTACACGCCCGCAGACTCTTCATCCAACCACCAGAATAGTTGAGGCTCCCCAGCTCAGGATGGAAATGTAGCCAGACCATGGAACGTTTGTTATCCAGTGACCCCCTCACTTCACTGACGCCACCGCTCTAATCCCTCTCTTGAGTGACAACCGGGTTTTGTGAAAAAAACCTTATCCTGCCGTCAAAGCACAGATTCTCCTCCTCTTCGTCGAGGTTTTTCGTTTCAAAAGGAGAACGGGGAGCTCAACGCGGGTTTCGCGGGGTTTGACAAAAGCCGTCGCGGTGAAGACGTCGAGTGTAAAGAACCGAGAGAAGCGCCTTCCACATGGCGCCGCCCGCCTCCGTAACTCCCAATAATGGCAGCTTGCTGTTGCTGCGAAAGGAGGAGCGCTACGTTACCATCGCGGACGCCGTGGCCGTCGTCGAGACCTTCGCGGAGCAGACGCAGCAGCGCCACGTGCGCATCCAGCAGCGGCCTGGCAAGACGCCGTCGGCCGCGCTCGGGTTCTCCTCCCCGTCGCCTGCTGCTGGCGATGTGAACGCTCCTGGAGCCGGCGAGTCGACGTCAGCATTGGCCACGGCGATCACGACCTCGTCGTCTTCGTCCCCTAACGTGGTGGTGCTCGAGTGCGAGAACGCGCCCGATTGCAAGTGGTTCGTGCGTCTATCGTTCATCAAGAGCGAGAAGAAATGGAAGATCTCGAGTATGAACGTGGTGCATCACAAGACCAACTGCGTCGAGAGCAAGCGAATTCCTGCGGCTGCGTCTGCGTCTGCAAGTGCGAACAGCAATGCTCTGGCCGGTTTGCAGCCGCCGATGACGTCGGAGCAGCTCTTGGTTGGGGCTACCGCCTCCGCTACCGCCTCCGCTGCTTCCAGCGCTATGGAGGCGACGGCGGCGGCGGCGGTGGGCGTTCCTGTATCCGTGGGTATGGAGTTTCTGAGCTGGAAGGAGGCCATCGGCGCCATTCGCACGCTAGCACATCAGATGGGCCGCCGCGCCGTGGCTGAGAAGGCCACGCCATTGATCTGGCAAGGCAAGAGCATCATGGTGCGACGCGTGGTGTGTCAAAACCACCGCAACTCCAACTGCGAATGGATGGTCGTGCTGGACGAGTCCCCCGCAGGCACAGACCGCTATTCCGTGCTGTCGATGCACCTCCTCCACTCCAAGGAGTGTCTGGAAACCTGCAATTTCAACGCACGCAAGAAGGAGACGCCGTCTGCCATGGCCGCAGCGGCCGCAGCTTCAGCAGTCGCGACGATCCGTACACCAACGGACCCATTGAACCTGAGCTCGACCATCAGTGGCAACGATAACGGGGACAATACGACCACAGGGGCTCCGCTTGGGACGGCTCTACTGGTGGACGACTTGGCCAAGTACCAGTTGACGCACGAGATGCGCTGGAGCACGGGCAAGGAGGCCACCAAGGCTATCAGCGACTTCTCACTCGTGGTGCAGCGCAAGCGCTCCAAGCTCTGCAAACGCAACAACGGCGGCAGCAACAAGAAGTACGTGTGTTCGGACGAGCGCTGTCTCTGGTTCGTGCAGCTGGTGAAGGGCTGGAAGTCCAAGAACTGGAAGATCTCGGCCATGAACCTCAAGCATTCGGACACATGCATCGGCCAGGCCAAGCCCACAGCGCGACAGCTTGCGGAGATGCGGTTCTTCCGCCAAGCCGTCATCACGCACTCCAAATCCACGGGTAAGCTACTGACCGACAACTTCCTCATGCACTCGGAGTCCGGTCTGCAGATCCCACGCGGCATGGCGTACCGCGCGCAACGGCTCGTGGTGGCCACGTCCACCGACGACCTCACGGAGAGCTACAAGTTCATTCCGAGCTTACTGGAGTCGTTTGCCAAGAAGAACGCCGGCTCTACTATCGCCTACGAGAAGGACGCGCAAGGCCACTTCGTTCGCGCTTTCATCATGCCGAACGCGTCATCGCTGGCGCTCGCGGGTCAGCAGCAGATCTTCGGGATCCACGTGCTGCACTACGACACTGTGAGCTACCACGGCTGCCTGGCGCTCCTCGTCTCGCGCGACGGCAACTTCCAGTACCAAGTGCTGGCCTTTGCCCTCCTGCCTACCAGCGAGATGGAGCACCTGAAGTGGTTCCTTGTACTAGCGAAGCGTGGCGGCGCGCGTTTCGACGGGAATCCCGTCTTCTGCTCGCACAGCCAGCACGGTTTGCTGCGTGCGCTCGCCCACGAGGCGCGTCACGCTAAGATCATGTTCTGCGTGCGCAGTCTGTTGGAAGAGATGGCGCGCGACAAGAACATTCCGGCACTCGGTGCGCTGGAAGAGTTGGTGTGGGAGTTGCAGCGCCAGGAAAGCGAGGAGGCCTTCCTCAAGGTGTTGTCACAGCTCGAGTCCCTCAATGCCGCGGCCGCGGCTTTCTTGCGTGCCGTGCACCCGAAGAACTGGGCCTACTACCTCAATCGCTCCGTGCGTCTCTACCGCTGGGCCAGCACGGGTGCCGACGAAGCTGTGCTCGGCTCGGAGTTGCAGCACAGCGACGAGGCGCCCTTCGACCTCATGTACACGTTCCTGGCCTTCCTCATGGACGGCGTCTTCAAGAAGAGTCAGCTGGCCGCCAAGCTGCTTGGGCCCAGCGCTGGTGGCAACGCTCCAGGTGATGGCCAGACGCCGCCGTTGCTGACGCCGGGCGCCGATGCCATGTATCGCCAGGAGCTTCAGGCCGCCGAGGCGTATACTGTGCGTCTGTGTGACGAGCAGGTTGCCTTCACGTGGCGCACGGGCGCGCGTCCCAAGATCACGCATCGCGTGGATCTGGCGCTGCGAACCTGCACTTGCGGGCAGATGTTCCAGCTGGGACTGCCGTGTCGCCACTTTGTGGCCGTGTCCCTTCATTTCGCCAATGAAGCGGCGCTCGTGGACGGCTTCGATCCCATCTACAAGGCGGCCGCGTACGCCGATGTGCACCGGAGCCTGCGCATCGAGATCCCCGCCGCCGAAGACCTGCACAAGGACCAGTCGCTGCGTCCTGCTGTCTCGCTGCGTGGCGCCAAGTACAAGAAGCGAGCGCGTGCTGCAGGCAACAGCAATGCCTCGTCCGTCGCCACGGCCGACACCCCCGCGATGTCTGCCACCAGCGAAGACATGGCCGCGCCTCTGGCCAAGGCGCCACGCCTGGAGTTCGACGCTGACGTGGTCTCGGGACTCACGGAGCTGGTGTAAAGCTCATGATGACTGGCGATTGGCCTGAGCATTGGGGGAAGAGGCACGTGTATTGCTACTGGTAGTTAAGCTGTCTGTTTGGTTGCCTCGGGATGGGAGAGCGATGGCGATGGGGAGAATGACGTTCATATGTTGAGTGCGAGTGCATATTCCTCATACTGGATGTACAGCCTTCGAGCTTGGCGAGTTAGCTTGGTGCTTACCGGCATGTTAAGCGGGTGGATGGCATCGTCACTTGCTAACGCTGCCCTTGCGCACCACCTTTCGCGCGCCATCGGTAACCTTCGCCGCCTGCGCTCCCTTGAGTTTGGCCTTCATATGCAGCAGCGACTTGCGCTTCAGTGCCACGCGGTGCATATGCAGCGAGTTCTTGACCGGCCGCGCGCGCACCAGCAGGTCCTGACCCAGCGGTCTCAGCGCCGCGTCGCCGGCAGTGGAAGTAGCAGACGGCAGCACGCCGGCGAGCGCGATGCCGTAGTTCTTGGCCAGACAGAACTGCAGGTCGCGCGGCTCCAGGACCGTGGAGCGCCGGTGCTTGGCCAATTTGCTAGAGAAGTCCACCACGTCCTGGACAAAGTCCGACGCCATATCCAGCAGCAGCTCCTCCACCGCCGGATGGAAGCAGAACTTGGGGTCGATGCCGCGCAGCAGCTCGCCCAATTGCTTGTTGGGCGTCAACGCCCTGGTGGTCGTGCTGGCGTTCGCGAACGAGTTGAACGGAGGCGCTACAGGTCCGCGAGGACTCGTCGCGCCTGCGCCCTCGCTGGACAGAAGCGAGGAGATCACGCCGGCGCTCGCCGCCGTCGGCGACGGCCGCTTCTTCTTGTCGCTTGGCATTTTCGAGGAGTGCAGGCTTCTTGTCGCCCAAAGGCGAAACGGGTTCAGCTGTTTCCCGGGTCTGAAGTTGAAACCCGTGTGTGGTACACTTCAAGTCGTTTTTCCGTATTTTATAGGTAGAAAAATGCTCTTATTCCCGATGCTGGTCACAAAAGGGAACAACCTCAGGGATATGAGATCCGGCCATTTTATCCAGAAGGCAGCATTCTTTGCACGTTCAGTATTGCTGCTCGAGCGTCAGACTCCTCCGAATTTCACCAACACGAGCACTGGTATTTACATCGTGCTTGTTATCTCGTGAGGATAAGGTGTTGCCGGCTTGCAAAGCGCGGATGCTAGAATTGCCGATTTCGAGGACGGTATTTGGGCCAACTTATAGTTGAATAAGTCCTCCCAGTCCGAAGAGGGTGGCGTACTCTTCATATCCTAAGTCACCTGGCGACAATTTCGGCCAATGTGCGTGCAGATTTGAGGAGAGAAAACACATATCAACAAATGAAATGGAGCCCGTGTCCATTCCGATAAAATTCCGATTTATTTCGGAATTTGGGTGCATTATCGAATAACCACCCATACAAGTGCCTTGTCATTCGCCGAATTATTGAATAATGGCTCGATTTTCCAATTCTGAGGGATGGGGTTCGATTCGACCCCCTGTAGGAAGGTAACTTTGGCTTCCGCCATGCAGCGAGTAACGCATGGAATCGAGGTCCCGTCAGGAACCGCTGGGCAAGAAAATGCGGCGGTGAAGTGCTTCCACGAGTTCATGTCAGTCACGAGGATGTCGTACGAAGCTCTGGACGGCATGAACAAGTCAGTCATAGCATCGACGTTAGGACCGGCCCGCAATTCCTACACTCTCTTCCAAGCCTTCTCGATTTTTCTTCAGACCCAGCGCAGTGCGCATGCGAGAGATCCTTCCGGCCTGCTGACCAAGACAACTGCGACTGCCTACTTTTCTCAGATCCTCAACCTGTTGAAGGAGTGCTACCCCCACCAGCTCCAAGACGCCGTGCGCTTGCGCTCGATCCGATCTACGATGAGTACAGCCATCGTCCAGCGCAACCTGTTCTCGAATATCCAAATCAATGCGGCCCCAGGTTGCACGATTCAGGAACTTCATACCCTCGTGGAAGAGCTGGCGTTTGGGTCGACTAGCGATGGACGGAAAGACGTGCACGATGCTGCCGTATCGGTCATGATGTGGCACACCATCGGTAGGGCAATCGACACCAGTTTTCTTCGAAAGCGTCAGCTTTCAGTTGCCGCCTCCGGTGAGGTCTTTTTGCAGCTTACAAGGATCAAGACCACAACCCTACAAGGCGTCTCGCTATTCAAATCTGCATCTCACTGGCAGCAGTGTGTGCTTCATGGACTGGGCATGCTGTGGGTTTGCAGCAACGAACCTAGCGAGTTCGTCTTCCCGATGATCCCCTGCCAAGCCCGATCAGATCTCCCAGGCGAGGAAGCTCGGACCCAGCAGTCCGCCTTCCTATACTGGGAAATGCTGCAGTCTATCGATGAGACGGGGTCTGCTCCCGTGATGCCACCTCCCTCAAAAAGAGCTCGAGTCCGACCCAAGGTGGCCAACTACCTCAACAGCATGCTACAATCTGTTGATACCCGGCTGGCGCAAAGGCTTGGAAAACAACTATCCGCAAGGTTAACTAGCCACTCACTCCGACGCGGTTACGCGGCCTATGCTAACGCGTCACCCAAGCTCGCAATTCAGTGGATTTCTACTCGTGGAGCTTGGGTTTTGGATTCACTTTCGAAAGTATTCGCGTACATTGGAACCACAACGAAAGAGGATCAAGCCGTTGGCAAGGTTTTAGCTGGGCATCAAGACCCAACCTTTCCCATATCAACGCCGTCAGTGAAGCTGCTGAACCAGCAGCTGCCACCGCATGAGAGCTATTGGCTCCGAATACTTCGCGGTCAACTGTTCGCAAGTGTTATTGGCTACCCCAATATCAGTTGGAACGTTGATGATGATGTCGTAGACATTTGCATGGCGGCTCTACTACTACATCTATATGAAGTCAAGTGCGGCGCGGAGGACTCCAGCAGCGGCAGAGGAGTCATATCATTCTACCTGTGCTCTTTCTCGGCAGCGCTTGAGGCTACGAGCAGGCTGGTGGGTTACCACCTAACCTTCAGCTTGTGCATTAGCTGGGGAGAAAAACTGGCACAGTGGCGACTCGCTCAGGAATATCTGCACGATGGTGATGCTCACCAGGCAGACGACGTCGCAGGACTTAAGGCTATATTGTCCCAGGCTCTCAATACCATGCGTACACTCCAGCAGAGTGTCGATGCGCTGCGCCCCTCTCCCACCGACAACAATCTGTCGGCTTCCCAGCCCATGAAGAAGATCGAGTGCGCTCGGTCTGCAACTCCGCCGACATCACTGGCTGGGTGCTTTTTTTTAGTGGTATGAGCAGCGTCTATGGATCCCAGCTGCTACCAAGAACGACCAACAACTGCGCTCGGACATGAAAGCGTGCGTCAACATCATGCTAGTTGCGTCTGCTATTCATGTTGTCATCCCTGAGCGCCCGCTGAACACGACTTCTGACGGCAGCTGGAAGGCAGCCCTGTGGGAGACTGCCAGCCTGCTGGACATCAAAACGAACGCCAATTTGTCTGCGATCGATGGCAAACGGCGCACAAATAAGCCGGCATCACTGCGGAAACGTTGGGCTGGATTACGCTCCAGCCATGAGGACAAGTACCGTTCGCTGGTTGAAACGTACGTGCAGCTTCTCAAAGTTGGGGGTGTTGAAGATTCGTGCTTGCCTGAGGCACTGCATTGGAGAGAAGGTAAGCTGCTGCAGTAACTAGTTGGCATGGCTACATTTGTTCCATGTATACAAGTGCAGTCAGTAATAAAAGAAACAAAAGCCCACAGAGCGCCTATGTGGTGACGCGCGTCGAAAAGTGTGGATCGTAGATCGTGGGTCAGTACGCTTAAGCAATCCCTTGGGCTCGGGATCAGAGCAACGAACAGTGCAACACTAGGTCTGCTGTCGTCTTCGCTCGGTCTCGGCCGTCACCGGGGCAAACCAAATACAGTTCAAACAATACAATATATATATGTGCAACAAACAACAGTCGTTTTATGAAGGCCTGACTAGGGCCACAACGGTCAGTTTATAAGGGCCAGACCACGGCCGCAACAGTCACTTTATGAGGGCCAAACCACGGCCACGAACGCAGACTAAAAGAATCCGACCAGGGGCGTCTGCGAGACACCTGGTCGGGGGCAGTCTCAATTATACAGGGCCTGACTAGGGCCGTACACGCTGACTTAGATATGCAATGTCAATCCGGGAACGTCAACAAAGTTCCCGGAGACCGGGGTGTCAATCC